>BPTQ01000005.1:348087520-348296354 GCA_019973895.1 Chrysanthemum seticuspe | reverse complement strand
AAAAAAAAAAGGTAGAATGAATTATCAACAATACAATATCAAAAATTTATACATTTAAACAATAAATTATCAACAAAAATTGTACTTTTAGACGCAAAATCTCCTTCATAGGATTAACATCACAGATAATGTGATACAAAATACTCATATTGATTATGCATGTGTTATAAAATGGGTCGTAATCTAAAGATAACACAATACAATTGTTGGCCTCAACGTTGGATCTTTGTTGGTTCTAACGTGGTCACAATAATACCAATAACACGATACGTTTTCAAAGAGATGTTTTGTATCAATTGAAATAAATATAAGTCATCATTTTGTAATGTTACAGATTCTAATCTATATATAGAGAATGAAAAAGATGCGTCTGAAAGGTTGTGTCGGTTCCCTTCCTTTGTAACTGTCAAATGGCAGTTATTTCTTAAGAGTTGACTTTGACTTTGACTTCGGGTTTGACCCTCTAAATGGGTAGAAAGCGGGTAAGTCGGGTAAGAGTGGGATTAACCCAATAACAATGTGCTTAAAACTATTTATTAGCATGCAAATAGATTTTATCTCAATTTCTCCCAACTAATAGTCCAATTCCATCTTCCACTTCAACCCATAAACCCAAAAATCAACACTCTAGGCCATGCAAATAGAACATATCACAATGTGTGATATTCGTTACAAACCATATTCATGGGTTGCGTTTATTCCAGCCTATGTAGTATTAATAACATTTAGAAAGTTTAACAGGTATAGCAATGAAAAATATTGGATTATATAGGTAATAGATGGATATATATATCATCGAGTTAGCAACCTCAACAATAATAGTCGGGTGTCGAAATCGGATTCTCAAGGAGATAAGCGAATAATTGGACCACAACACTTTGGCCAACTTGATACACTTTGAGCAACTTTTGACATGTTCGACATGTTTTGATTTAAGCTACACGGTTGACCCATTAGTGAATAAAGATATCTCATGGGTCAAACTATATATCATATATTCATATTACAGATTTTAATGTGTAGTAAAGAATGTGATTATCAAATCTAGAATATGCTCTATCAGGTAGTTAAGTAAAGAATGTGAGTGACCACCTGATTGGTGCTTATGAGATATAAATGAAAATTCTGACAACTAATGATATAAAGAACTTGTAATTATAGTCTAACACAATTAACAATCAAATTAGTTCTACTAAAATAGAGTAAAAAGTCTATCAAATCAGTCTAAAGGTACCTTAACGTGAAATAGGTACTTTTGTTATGAGCCTTAGATGATAAAGTTTGCTCCAATTGGTATGAAGTGATTATCAAAAGATCATTATCCAACCCTAAAACAATTGAAAAACATATACAAACTCGGTATGTTGACTTCAAGTCGCAATAATGAGGTATTCAGATATAAAACGCAAATCCAAATATCCCTTAAAACGCTTCTGTGGTCAGCCTTAATCAAGTTCAATAGTTGGTTGAACAAAAAAAAAGGAATTTACCTTTTAATTCTAGAATAAATATGCATAATGGACAATATATTTCCCTCCATTGTCATGAAGATTTTGTCCATAATGTGTCGTCAAGCTGCAAGTACTTCAACATCTCCAAATTAACTAACCATAATTAATCAACATTCACAACAAAGCAATCTATAAAAAGCAATAGACTTAAGAAACTAAAATAAACACCATAACTTTATAAAACATACCTTAAAAAACGACTGCATTACGGCGTGTGAGAATGACTTTAGGGTTATACATCCTCTAAATTATATAACCTAATTATATTTATGGGGTATCACCCTTGCTAGGTTTCTTAGGTTCCAATGTGAGCTGGTCCAACCAAAAAATATTACATGCAAAAAGATATATCTCATGGGTCAAACTATATATCATATATTCATATTACATAATTTAATGCATAGTAAAGAATTTGATTATCAAATAAACAATATGCCCTATCAGGTAGTTAAGTAAAGAATGTGAGTGACCACCTGATTGGTGCTTATACAAAATAAAACAAAAGTTTTTCTTTGGCAAAATACCTAATGATGATGATGATGATGCACCTAAACAATAAAAATGTACCTTATGTGAAGCATGATCAAAATTTTCCAGTGAACCAAACTCCCTCTCAAACTGTATCAATGAGAATAAAAATGAATCAATATACTTCAAAACAAACTATAGAAAATATAGTTTGGACCCAATAAGTTGAAGGTAACTCAAGCAATGTAAACAAGCAAACCGAGTAATAAATCAACAATAAGCATATATATACATTCGGTCATCACAATAGAAAGTAGTGACAAACTATATATATTCACCATCCCTATTAATTATCATATTTGAAAGTAAACATAATTAGATTTAGACAAAATATATTACATTTTGAGGGGAAGCGCCGTGCGTATACATCAATATCAGGCTCCTCTCGAGAATCAAGCGTTACTGGCAGATCAAAACTAATTACCAAATTAACCTGATGAATAAAGGTACAAAACATAATCAGATTGAGACAAAACTGAAAGCAGTAAGGTAGAGTTTGGTTAAGGTTAAAAATAACAGTGGTAGAAACAAAATAAGAACCATATGATTAAGGAATCATACTATCATGACATGAGCAACAAACAAAAAAACCCTCCAATAATATAAAAGTAAAATAGAGAGATCGAGAACAAATCTTATAGAATCTGGGTAAAACAACAGTTGTTATTAGAATCTGATATCAGTTGTTATTAGAATCTGGGTAAAAAATCTTATAGAATCTACATAGAATCTCATCTCTATCTTGTTTTGTAAGATCATGATGAGCTAATGACACTTGGTACAACATGCTGGTTTTTTTATCTTACAAGTATGTCAGTAGTGATGAAAAAGGGGAAACAAAAAGAAATTGATCATTGATTTTATGAGTTTCATTCTATTTAAACATTCTCTAAAATTGGTAATCGGTATATATCCCATGCTATTATTAATGTTCAGCTTGGACGGGGGAGTACCTTCATTAATATCACCTTGACATTAGGGTCTTCTTCATAGGCAAGAAAGAGTTCCAAGAGCCGGGAAACCTAGAAAGATCATATAACATCGACAGATCCTCTTATGGTTAGACGTTAAGGCCATAATACTTTTAAAACACGCATGTTAAATTTTCTTATGGGTGCTACTAAAAGGTATTTTCATATGCACCATCATAGCAACAACTTAGCTATGATATCAAACCATCCATAATTAAAATATCATCATCCACTCTCGTGTGTCATTCTAATTGCACAAAAGTTTAACTAATATAACTACTCGTATAAGGTATGCATGACCTAATTAAACAAATATATATTTGATTATCGATGGGTTGATTGTTTATAGATTGAGACATCAGTTTCATATACATACCTCATGATTTACAATGGAACAAGGTGAATTGCCATGTAGCCTACAAAAAAACCAACTTCAAATCATGTATTATACCTAAAAACATAAACCACAACGAAAATTTTATAAAATCAAAAGAATGCAGAATCAGAATGATCAATAGAGATTGTGTGTGTGCATGACCTGTGCAGATTTTACCTTATCCTTTGTGCCCTTTAAGTTGTTCCAAGATCCTGAGGTCTTTGAAATTCATACAGTGATCAATAACCATGACCTGAATTACATGTAAATAAGTTCTACCCCACTTTATGCCGGTTTCAAAAGAGGCGTACATTTTTTTTATGTGATCAGTGAAACAAAAACCCTATTAAAACTATATTGTTTAACTATATTGTAGGAAAAGATACGTATGTGCTATAAACTTATGTTTGGTTAACTCAAAAGTCGATAAAAGAAATTAGGGATTAGTATGTTTATGAATAAGTGTATTTATACAAAAAAAAATAGGTTAAAAATATATAAGGTATAATTATCTTGTTAGGTAATATATATCTACTTTTTTATAAATTCTTATCTTCAAAAGATACATTCCAAAAATACAAACTGCAGAATTTTTTAATAATCTCCTTATTTGTATTGATTTGAAAGATATAAATCAAAAAACAATTTGCTCTAGTGGTAAGTTGTTTACAAAAAACATGAATGACCCAAGTTCAACTCCAACAAATGTCTTCTTTTTAATAAAAAAAATTTAAAATTAAAAAATGACAAAAATAAAAACGAATTTTAAAATTTATTAAAAAACAATTGTACATATATTAATTAAAACGCCACATGTCATTTAAAAAAATAAAAAAAAATGCCACATAAATACAATGATGACATGGAAATATGACATGGCATTATGGGATGCCAAGTGGCATTATGACGTGGCATGCCTCCTCTTATATATAATGTATATATATATATATATATATATATATATATATATATATATATATATATATATATATATATATATATATATATATATGGTCCTTTAAGTCAATGATGTGTAGGGTCGTATGTGGCTATGAGTATGTTTGGCCGAATGAATTGGAGGAGGAGCTAAGGCCGGAGTTGTAACTATAGGTTATATTATAAGTTGAAAGTTGAAGTTTGTATTTTTGTAAAGCTGTTTGACGAATTAGTTGGTATCGAAGCTTATTATTATAAAATCATATCAACATACGTCAAATTAAATTCACATATATTTCAATCTTTTACTTGTTAATCCGTTATATTTTGATATTTAAGTAATTTTGACTGACTATAAGTCCTACACATTTTTAATAGCTCGTTTCAAATGGTTTGGCTTATCGAGCCTTATAACTTGTTGAGACTTACAACTTAAATAAAAAGATTTTAAATTAGAAACTCACCCACACTCTTGTGTGCATCTAATATGTGCATACTATCACTGTCTAATTGTGCACCTGAGCAACAAATAAACTTGATAATTATACATACATTATACAAAGATTCACAAAATATATGGCCATAATTAATAAAAAGTTAACCATGAATGCTAGATGTGATTTTTCGAAGATCTCTAGTAGGTTCAACCAAATTATAAGCTTTATTGCCCATAGCTAATATGCCCACACAATTCTCTAGATGATACTATAACAAAAATATTTCCCAAGACATCAACAAAAGTATTTTTGTATAATTATATATAATTTGACAACATAAAAGAACGGGCAAATGTCACAAAAACCATTACAAAATAAAATTTGTCAATAAATCCACTCAATATTTTTCATCCGAAAACCCTTTTGACCGGTTGGACTCTTACGTATTATGGGTCACTAATTATCAGGTTGTGAATTTAGCTATGAACCACAGACACAAGAAAAAAAATGATGAATTAAAGGTTCAAAATCATGATTTTTCATGTGTCTCTGATATATGTTACATATATCATACAATCGTTTTTTATTTATGCAATCAATGTTAACATTAATCCATTTGCATTATTTTAAACCGCAAGGGAGAAAAAATAGTTACCATGATAGCAAGGGAGTAATAAGTTTGACCAATGATGGTCAAAATTCGTCATCTTTATACCCCATTGCAATGTTTTAAAAACCAGTTTTTTTATCGACCTGGCCGAGTCGCCGGTTGAACCGTCGTATGGAACCAGTTTTATGCAAAAAATGACAGATTTTAAGCATCGAAATTCAACTCCTACAGCTACAAAAAAACTTTTAAACCCTTGATAAGCTCCAAAAACACTTAAACATGTCGAGACAGCTTCAAAACATTAGAAATTCCAACAAAACTACAGGTCCCAAACTTAAAAACAAAAATGTATGACCCAGCTGGATTTAGCAAAGTGGGTCGACCCACGTCAACAAATGAACAGCCGGTTCATAAACAAACAAACAACAATCATACCCGCCATGTTCTTGGTTCAACCCGGGTTAAAAACCATTGCCCTCTTAAACAAAGACAAAACGAAGTCGATGGTTTAGATAGTGTTTTTTAAGCAAAATCATGTGCAGTGGCGGATCTAGCCGGAAATCCAAGGTGGTTCCTTGATTTGGTCAAGTTCAAAATTGCAATGGGTCAACTAACCAACCGGTCAAATTTTCGGGTCAAATATGGTCCAATTTAAAAAGATGCGATAATAAAACATTAAACTAAATCCTCCTTTTTTGGTTACGAATTTCAATATTGTAACTAAAACAGATACCGAAATTCAAACTTTTAATCAATAATCACACGATGCATAACATCTTAACCTAAAGACTAGAGTCCTAAAGAACAAACCATAAAATCTAAATAATCTACTAACAATTATACTAATACAGTGGTACATTACATAAAATTATTTATACCTTTTAATTATTCATAAAAACTAGAATAAATAAATAAACTAAAAGATAAATAGGTTACAGATGGATTGTTGGATGAAGTGATTCGACTATCCGAGTTGTTTCCCTAATTCCTTTCAGAGGAGGAAAATTGCCCATTAATGGATTTTTATGCTCTTTTTTAAAGTTAATTATTAATTATTAGATGGACTAATATGTTTGGGCTATTGGGATTTGGGATAATATTATTTTATAATAAAAGTGAAGTATTTTTCAAAAAAAAAAAAAAATCTAAGGTAGTTCTCAAATAATTTATAAGGTGGTTCCTAAAAAAATTTCTATATCATTTCTAAAAATTTTCTTCGTTCAAAGTGGTTCCCGGGAACCGCTTTATAGTACATGGATCCGCCTCTGATCATGTGCCCCTGCGATTTAGTACATGTATCAGATCAATCTTCTTGTATTTATGCAATCAATGTTATTATATTTACAAAATGAAACCATTTGTGTGTTATGGGTTAAAAAAAAAGAAATAATTATACGGTCGGCAAAATTAAAAAGTCGTCATGTTAACAAGTGAGAATAAGTTTGACCAATGATGCCCAAAAGTCATCATCTTTATACCCTTTTGCATTGTTTTAAAAACCGGTTTTTTGAGCGACCAGGCCAGTCACTGGCTGAACCATCATGTGGAACCGGTGTTATCCAATAAGCTTTTAAACCTATCTAAACAGCACTTAATCAGCTCCAACCGCTCCTAAAAAAGCCCCAAACAGCTCTTACACAACACTTAAACATGTCCAAACAGCTCTTTCAGATATATTTGGTAAAGTAGCTGAGCAACTGGAACTTATGAGTGTAAAAAGACATTGAAGGACAAAACTTATAAATATACAAAGTTAAAGCTAAGGGTACTAATGTAATTAGCCAAACCAAAAGCTCAGCTTATTTTAGAAGCTCCTCCTAGGTAGATTTTTTAAGAGCTTTTGGATTTTATAAGCTTGTGCGCCAAAGAAAGCTTCTACTAAAAGCTATCCCCATAAGCTCTTACTAGTTGCGCGCCCTATGTTTCATCCATGATCTTATATAAGTTTATGAGTATATCATATGTAACAAGCTAGCTAGGTACAAACAATCCCTGCCGTGGCCACACAAAACTCCTAGAAATGAAGGGCTTTACCCGGTTTAAGTCTAATTCACCTTGAAACTTGTTTGGTTTAGTGTGAGGTAATCTGCACACCCATATACTCTAGATTTGCACATAGTTACTTTATATTTATGCATAACAAGATACAAAGGAGAATAAGCACAACGTAACACATATACAAAGCATAAAATGTTATGTACAAATCAAAACTAAGTTTGTGCAAATCACGTTTGTTGTTTTAAAGTAGAGACCACTAATCCATAATAGTATCTATAAGAAGGGCATTTTGAACCGTAAATCAAAGGTCTAACATCTTTTATATAATAAAAGAATTACATCATTTTGGAGTGTTTTTGAAAAACCCTTCTCATTGAAAAAAAAATGGACCAATAGGAGAGCTCGATTTTGCCACGTAAGCGAAATCGAGCGATATGATTGGTCAATAAAAAGTCAAAATTGAATTGATTTGGGTCAAACATTAATATATTTGGTGGAGAAATTTAGTTGAGAAAAAAACACATAAAAATATAGGTGTACAATTTGTGAAAACAAAAACTTAAAATAGGAGGAGGTAATTAATAAAACTTTAGTGGTTAAATGATAAATAAATTATATAAAATTAAGTGTAAATTTATAAATTTCCATGTTTTTCATTAATTTTACAAAATAAACAAATAACCCCTTACACTTTATACTCCCTAAACTTTATATTATAAACTTTGTTTAAAATTACATGATTGCTAATATTAGTTTTAAACTTTCATCCAGTAAAACTACAAAATGTTGTAAATATATGAATTAGTTTTAGTACATGCTAAATATTTTAAGGATAAATATTTGTTTCGGACTTTCATTCATTAAAAAAAATATTATATATGTTAAATAAGGACTCAGGTTATTTTATTTTAAAAGTTTAATCTATGTGTACAGATGTTTGAATATTCGGCTAAATTATTATTAGGGTGAAGGCTGAGAATACGTAACTAACTTTCTCAAATATACCGATGTACGTAACATACAAATTTTATTACTTTTGTACGTAAATAACTTTCAAATTATGATCAATGTACGTAATGTAACCGGTAACTACAAGTTACCAGGTCAAAAGTTTCAAATTATGATCAATGTACGTAAATAACTTTCAAATTATGATCAATGTACGTAATGTGACCGTTTTTCTTACGTTTTGTCCGTTTTTGTTCCGTTTTCGTCCGTTTTTCTTACGTTTTTTCCATTTTTCTTACGTTTTGTCCGTTTTTCTTACGTTTTATCTGTTTTTTTTCTGTTTTTGTCCGTTTTTGTTATGTTTTGTCCGTTTTTCTTAAGTTTTTGTTCCGTTTTGGTCCGTTTTTCTTACGTTTTGTCCGTTTTTGTTCCGTTTTTGTCCGTTTTTCTTACGTTTTGTCCGTTTTTCTAACGTTTTGTCTGTTTTTGTTTCGTTTTTGTCAGTTTTTCTTATGTTTTGTCCGTTTTTCTTACGTTTTGTCCGTTTTTCTTACGTTTTGTCTGTTTTTGTTTCGTTTTTGTCCGTTTTTCTTATGTTTTGTCCGTTTTTCTTACGTTTTGTCCGTTTTTGTCTGTTTTTCTTACGTTTTGTCCGTTTTTGTTCCGTTTTTGTCCGTTTTTCTTACGTTTTGTCCGTTTTTCTTACGTTTTGTCTGTTTTTGTTCTGTTTTTGTTCGTTTTTCTTATGTTTTGTCCGTTTTTCTTACGTTTTGTCCGTTTTTGTTCTGTTTTTGTCCGTTTTTCTTACGCTTTGTCCCTTTTTTTACGTTTTGTCCCTTTTTTTACGTAAGAAAAACGGACTAAACGTAAGAAAAACGGACAAAAACGGACAAAACGTAAGAAAAACGGACAAAATGTAAGAAAACGGACAAAAACGGAACAAAACGTTAGAAAAACGGACAAAACGTAAGAAAAACGGATAAAAACAGAACAAAAATGGACAAAACGTAAGAAAAACGGACAAAACGTAAGAAAAACGGAACAAAAACGGACAAAACGGACAAAACGTAAGAAAAACGGACAAAAACGGACAAAATGTAAGAAAAACGGACGAAAACGGAACAAAACGTTAGAAAAACGGACAAAACGTAAGAAAAACGGATAAAAACAGAACAAAAACAGACAAAACGTAAGAAAAACGGACAAAACGTAAGAAAAACGAACGAAAACGGAACAAAACGTTAGAAAAACGGACAAAACGTAAGAAAAACGGATAAAAACAGAACAAAAATGGACAAAACGTAAAAAAAACGGACAAAACGTAAGAAAAACGGAACAAAAACGGACAAAACGGACAAAACGTAAGAAAAACGGACAAAAACGGAACAAAACGTTAGAAAAACGGACAAAACGTAAGAAAAACGGATAAAAACATAACAAAAACGGACAAAACGTAAGAAAAACGGACAAAACGTAAGAAAAACGGAACAAAAACGGACAAAACGTAAGAAAAACGGAAAAAAACGGACAAAACGTAAGAAAAACGGATAAAAACAGAACAAAAACGGACAAAACGTAAGAAAAACGGACAAAACGTAAGAAAAACGGAACAAAAACGGACAAAACGGACAAAACGTAAGAAAAACGGACAAAAACGGACAAATGTAAGAAAAACGGAACAAAAACGGACAAAACGTTAGAAAAAGGGACAAAAACGGACAAAACGTAAGAAAATCGGACGAAAACGGAACAAAAACGGTCACATTACGTACATTGATCATAATTTGAAAGTTATTTACGTACATTGATCATAATTTGAAACTTTTGACCTGGTAACTTGTAGTTACCGGTCACATTACGTACATTGACCATAATTTGAAAGTTATTTACGTACAAAAGTAATAAAATTTGTATGTTACGTACATCGATATATTTGAGAAAGTTAGTTACGTATTCTCAGCCTTCACCCTTATTATTAATGAGAATATAAGTATCAAATGGTATGCACGGGTGCTGCGACATGAAAATAAATATACGTGATCGTATTTATAACAACTACTCATGTAATTCTTAATTAAAGTTTAAATACGGATATCTGAAAAAACATTTTAAAAATCTTTACGAAGTATATTATAACTTCATCAACGCTCATTATGTGCTACTAAATTCACACATTTTGTACAACATTATATCAAAAGTTGAAGTTAAACAACAACCTCGACCTCAACCTCAACATATATGTTAGTTAAAAAAAGTTAAATCTTTCATCCATAGGATTTTCACAAAATATTAATAGATATATTAATACATAATAAAAAACTTGTGCATAAATATTAGTCCTACATTGTCTTGCCGTTGCTGTATTACAGGACATGAATGTGGAATATCACTTCAACACTGTTACTCAAGCTTTAAAGGGGCCAACACCGTCCCTACATTGCTATGCCTTTGCACACAATCTTCATGCTCCTACTGATACACTAACTAATAATCTGCTTTTTGTAAGAGTAAACATTTTTTCTTCAGTTACTCATTCTCCATTATAATTTCTATAATTTCTAATCGATAATAATACATAATTAAACTTTTATGAAAAAACCCCGTGCGTGCACGGGTATCATAACTAGTTAGTATCTATAGGAAAATAGCCTCTAATTAATTTATCATTGTGAAAAGCCCGGGTCAATAATAACTAACATCCATCCTTCTCAATGTCCTTAGCAAACGAGCCTTATCTAGATTCTAGAGTATTATGTGGCTGTAATATATGTGTAGGGTCATATGTGGCTATGATATTGGTTTTGCACTTTGATTCCTATAGTGAACTTAATGTGAGGTTGCTGTATTAACTACTAGTTATAATGCCCGTGCACGCACGGGGTTTTTTTATAAAACTTTTAATAAGGTGTTGTTATAAATTGAATACAAAAAAATTAACGTGCTCTAAACTCTTTTACTTACTGGACAAAAAATAGGAACTTTTATGTATATATGCATTTTATTTATTTATTGTTTTTATATAATGATTTTGGAGCCAATACCGCAGTAGTTTCCCTAGCCAAATGAGACTCTAGATGATTCCGAGGAACCTCAAAAATAGTCCTTCACGTATACATATCCTTGGGTCTTTCCCAATAGTTATGATCCGAAATAACATCCTCAACCAGAACATAAACCACACCGGTTGCTGCAGTAGCTTTTAATAAGTAAATGTTATCCCATTTCACTGTTGTGACAATATTAGTTAACTCTAGTCCCATTATTCGGCAATGCTTTTTAGAGTTTGTGTGTGTGTGTGTATTTTGGCTATTTTTTATTGTTGGTTTGCTTCAATTTTATTTATTTTGTTGGCTTTCCAATAAAAAGTAAGTTTAAAAAGAATCATTCAAACTTTTTGTTATATAAAGGATGTACAAGATAATAATAACTAAGGTAACAATTCTTATGTTACCTTGGTCCTTTTTGATCGCACAAGATTTTCTGTCTTTTAACCAAGTCGATTCTCACATTCTTTTGGGTTTGTTTAATCGATTTGATATATTACTGGTTCGATCATCATGGTTGGGGGATAGTTGCTTGAGTCTTAACGTTTAAAACCCTAAATTTTGTTAGGGTTTTCTTTTGTTCGAATTGTTTATGCTGCATGCTGTCTACTTTTTCTTGGTGGTTGTCGATTGTTTGTGGTGAGTGTTAGTGGGGTTTGAGAGATGGAAAAGGGTGATGAAGGGGTTGATCCTGCAACCCCTTTACCTACTGTCGAGCTACCTCATCCGGTTGGGGTATCTTCTAAGGAACCACCCAGTCAGGATGCACCTAGTCATGATGAGGGTCATGATACTTTATTGAAAATTCGTGCTATTGAAAAACAAATATTTGAGGGAAAACTTGTTCTTGTGGGTGACGATGGGAAACCATTAAAACCAGCTGTGACAATGGATGCTACTACTACTGGGGCTAATCCATTTGAGCATCTTAAGGTGCCGCAGTCACAGAAGGAGCTAGAGGAGATGCTTACTGCTACTGGTTATTATTCGAAACCTCCTCAAGATACGAGTGGTTCTGTGGCTTCTAAGGATGATACGAATGCACATGGGGCTGTTGGCATTGAGAAGGTTGGTGTGAAACAACCTTCTTCATCGTATGTTGGTGTTACTTCTACTGAACCAAAGAAACACACATCTAACTTTCGTAGGTTGGAGTGTAGTAAGAAAGCTAATGGTGTGGATCTTTCTGTCCCGATGAAAGTGGTTGAAGAGGTGAACACTAGGTTTGAGAATACTTTGTATGGGTATTTCCTTGGTCAACGCCTTGTTTTTCCTGTAGTTGATTACGTTGTACGCAATGTGTGGGCTAAGTTTGGTATACAAAAGGTAATGATGAATGCAAAGGGGTTCTTCTTCTTTAAGTTCAATTCGAAGAAAGGTGTTGATGAGGTTCTTGAAAACGGTCCTAGGTTGATTAGAAATGTACCTATTATTCTTAAACCATGGACATTGAACACCAATTTACTTAAAGAGGATTTGACCAACATCCCAGTGTGGGTTAAATTCCATGATGTTCCTCTTGCTATGTTTTCTAATGATGGCCTTAGTCTCCTTGCCACATTGATAGGCACGCCCAAAAGGTTAGATGCTTTTACTAGCCAAATGTGCAAAGACTCGTGGGGCCGTAGTAGTTTTGCTAGATGCATGATTGAAGTGAAGTCGGATGAGGTGCTTAGGGACAGCCTTACTATTGAGATACCGTTACTTGATGGGTCGGGTTTGACTATTGAGAAGATACGGGTTGAATACGAGTGGAAACCACCTCATTCTGATAAATGTATGATTTTTGGTCATACTCTCATTGAATGTCCTAAAGTTGTTGAACCTCCTGCTCAGCCTACTAAGCGTGTTAATGATGGTTTCAAGCCAGTTAATAACAAGAAAAAGGGAAAGCAAGGTGGGTCTAGTTTTCCAGGTCAAGGAGGGTTTAATAAACCTGTTGTGGGTAAGCAGTTTCAATATCAACCCAAAAAGACTCATCCTGAACCTAAGAAAGTGGAAGTCACTAAGAAGAATCCTGAAGTGGCTAGTTCGAGTGGAACTAAGATCTCTACATCTAACCAGTTTGATGCTCTTTCTATGGATGAGTCTGGTCTTCCTTCAAATGACACCAATAAGGAGGTGGATTCTGGTAGTACAATGGAAGTTAATGATGATAAGTCTACTGAGATAGGTAATGCATCACATGAACCACATGTGAGTGATTTGAAAGAGATGGAATCGGATGTGGCTCCTAAAACTAGTGATTCTTGTATTCCGCCCGTCACGTATTCTAAGAGAGTTAACCCTTTTTCTAAAGTGGGAGAGATCGTGGATTCTGATTCTGAAGATGAGGTGGTTGCTAACCCATTTGATGAGTCTGCTAATATATTTGGTGGTGGCCAAGAGTTTGAAGTTGAGTATGATGACTATGACTTCGATGACTATGCGAAACAGGTTCGTGATCTTCCAGGGAATTTGGATGCCTTTAATGCCATGTATGGCACAAAGTTTGAAGATCCTAGGAAGTAATTTTCTTTCGTTATGTCCTATGTTATCTTTTGAGTTGTGGTATGTTTTCTTGGTTAGAAAATAGGAAGTATCTTGTTATGTAAGCTTAATGCCTATGTAACGGGCTGAGATATGGGGTTTCACTCATATCCATTGTACTTAAACGTTTATTTGGTTAATATATTTACCAGGGTGCAGGATTACTCCCCTTTACCCAAAAAAACAATTCTTATGTTGAAATGTTAAATCAAAACCCAATTATGTTTTGATGGGTTGCGAATGTCAACCCAAACCTGACCCATTATTAAACGTGTTAACCGTGTAGATAACCCATTTAGCACAAACTAACATAACCCATTTATTATTGTGTCAGTGTCAAGTCATAATTTATAGCAGATGGAAAATTTTCACCGTAATAAAAAAAAATTAAATTTTAATTGCGAACATTAATAATCTAACACATTCAGGTATTTTTACAAAAAGAAACACTTTTATATCAGTCAGGTTAAGATAAAGTAAACATATAATATAATGAAACTAAGACATTAGCATCTAGAGTTCTAAAGTTCGCCTTATGCTTTGGATATATAACACATTATGTAAGATTTTCGCAAAAGCCCAATGCGTTCACGGGATATATAAAAAGTTTATTATCTATAGGAAAAATAGCCTCTAATTTATTTATTATTATGAAATGTTCGGGTCAACAATAGTTAACATCCATCGTTGTTATGCAAAGACTAATATTAAGAGATAGACTAACATTAATTGTATTAGTTCAGGAGTCAATATCCTTGGCAAACGATATGTGGTTGTAATGTTCTTTAGTCAATGATGTGTAGGGTCCTATGTTTATATTGTGAGTTCAAAAATAAGAAAGAAAAAAGAAAAGAGGAAAAAGGTAATGCATGTTATTAAACATGTAACATAGGTATTTGAATAACTTTATAATTTTATCAAGTCATGCGTTATTTAAAGGGTCTCGGCAATGGAAATTTTTTGGTTTAGTGTGAGGTGATTTACATACACATACACTTCAGATTTGCAATGTTTACTTAAAATTTGCACATAACAATATACAAGGAGAATAAGCATAATGTAATAAATATGCAAAGCGAAAAATGTTTCTTACAAATCAAAACTAAGTACGTGCAAATCCTTTTTGTTGTTTCAAACTCGACCCTTAATCCATAAAGGAATAGTAACTATAAGAAGGGCATTTCAAATTGTAAATCAGAAATTTAACATCTCATATCTCTTATATAATAAGAAATTTCTAAAAATTGGAAAATGTATTTTCAGAAATTTAGGTTGTCTTTGTTTTCCAGAAAAAACTTCTTAATAACATCTTAATCTGACTCTATCAGATGCAATCAAATGTTTAGACTAAAAAGTGTGTTGTTTTTTTCTGTCATTAAGAGGAAATAAGAGGAAGTCAAGATTAAGAGTGTTTTTTTTTTTTTTTTTATGATCAATAAGAATTCGTAAGAGATAAAAATAACTTATTGAACTAGATGTTGAGGGTATCTTAACACCTCTTAGGTACTGTTCTTTTGTTAAGAGGCTCTGATTATGAATCGAATTCGCACATCTGAATCTGAATGCTTAATATGAATAAGTGGTTGAGAAATATGAATCTGACTGAGATAAAAATATTTGTTTTTGTAAAATTATTTGAATGTGTTAGACATTAAGAAGTGTTAAGAAACCCCTCATTATCTAGTTCAATAAGATGTTTTACCTCTTAGCGTCTCTTAATGATCATAAAAAAACAAACAGTCTTAATCTTGATTGTCTCTTATTACCTCTTAATGACAGGAATAAAACAAACAAACTTTTTTTGTCAAAACATCTTATTGCGTCTGACTAAGTCATATTAAGATGTTATTAAGAGGTTCTTCAGAAAAACAAATGCAACCTTAATGTCTCATATCTTCGCTTTTTAATGTGTGTGTGTGTTTTGGTTATTTTTTATACTTGGTTTTCTTTCCAGTTTATTTATTTTGTTCTCTTTTCTATAGAATGTACATTTAAAGAGAATCATTGCACACTTTTCGTTATAAAGGATGTACAAGATAATAATAACTATGGTGACAATTCTTATGTTGAAATGTTAAACCAAAACCCGTTATTAGACGTGTTATGCGTGTTGATAACCCATTTAACTACAAACATAACTCGTTTATTATTGTGTGGGTATCAAGTCATATTTTATGGCGGATGAAAAATTTTCATCCCTAATAAAAATTGTTTTGTATTTTAATTGTAAACCATAATAATCTAACACCTTCATATATTCTTATAAAAACAGACACTTTTATATCAGTCACATTGAGATTTCTCAACCACTTATTCACATTAAGGTAGAATCAGATTTAGATTTTTCAATCGCACATTCATATTCAGATGTGCAAATCAAATTCAGACTCATAGCCTCTTAACAAACAAACAACACCTTAATTGGACTAATGAGAGTGAACCATTATGCCTACATGACAAAAATTAGTATTACTATTGGCAAATAATAGTCAAAATTAAATTCAGTTTGGTTAAACCCATCTAAATTTCAGTCAACAAATAAGTATGAATAAAAACACGTGTGTCGATTAACACGAACCATTTTTGAATAGACGTCATCAGTATGTCCAAAAGTTTTGCATGGCTCGCACCGAGGTAGCTGCCATTCATATTAATCGTAATAGAATATTTAATACAACCATCCCATTGAAGAATAGGTATAGCATGTACCAACGAGTTTTCAAAACCTGTTCTCAGCTTATTTCAATAAGTGCTCTTGCATAACTGTTACGGCCCTATGACTCCAAACACATTATACTAATATAGGCATCTAATATAATTGGTTTACCAATCTTAGTTGCTATCATACTCAAGTCATCTTCTGTAAACGCCGCAATAGGAACATTATATAAGTCGACCCAAACAGGAACTCGTGTAAGATCTTCCTTTTTAAGGCTTGTATTAGGAGACCATATGTTACGGATAATAGTAACATTCCTAATGATCGATAGGCCATTTTCAAGAACCTTTTACATGCCTATTTTTGTATTAAATTTGTAGGACCTTAGATATATCAACCTTATCACTATATTATGAAGCTCGTGTGGTATGGTGACTTGAGATATATGCGTTTTTTAGAGAGAAACTAGAGAGATGGAAGAGAGAACTTTTATTTCACAAAACACACACTTCCAAAAACGACGACATAGTTTGCCGAGGCGGCGGACCATTACTCATCACACCACTACCTAACATCGGCACAGGCGGACCACTAGACGCAAACGGACCGGGACGAGGGCCCACATTACCGCCAATTGATCTATTAGGCAATGTACCTTGCGTAGGTCCTCTCGGACCGACACCAGGCGGTCCAGGAGGACCACGCGGTCCATTCGCCGCATTCCGGTTTAATTGCAAGTTTTGTAAATTATCAGCAACAAAATTAAGGTTAGGGTTAGGGTTATAATTTGGGGGGAAATTATTATCGTTAGTAATAGGTCTATGTGCACCTGGTGTAGTCATTCAATCAATCAATTAATCAAATCAAATCCCTAAAAAATATATAAAAATTATAAAAATTTATAAAAAAGGTTGGATTTTTATAACAGATCGTGGTTAATTAAGATGAGATTAATAAGTGAAAAAAGTTATGAGGGCTAATTTGATTTGATGAATTGAAGAAGAAGAAAGGAAATTAAGGAAGGTGTTTTTTATGTATTTAAAGGTTGTTTTGCCTTATTCTTTTCTTATGTTCTTTAATCAGGGATAAATATTTTTTAAATGTATCTTATTTGTAGCTTTTTTTTAGTTGTACGTATCATTATTAGTACTAGACGAGTACCCGTGCTAACTTTGCTTATTCTTTTGATGTATTTAAGTGTATCAACACTAACTTTGCTTATTATTTTGCTTAAGTTATTGCTTAAAAATAAGTGGTTTTAGGATGTTTTGGAATAATAAACTACACGATTACCCGCCCGTGTATAGTGGCAACAGATTATACTAGCATCAATTTGTGTATGCAATGTTTTTTTTTAGATATGGACGTAGAGTAGGTGGGAGTGAATAAATTAATAGTTTAAATTGTAATAAATATTTAAATATTTAAATAAATGTATTTTTTATGAATAAAAGTTTTTTTGTCTAATAACGTTACTTATTTTTTAATTTTATAAGTTTTAAACAAATGTATCTTCTCTGTATATGTTGATGAATCCTTTTTGGCAAGATTTTCAAGATCGAGATCATGCATAGGATAATTTTTGTCTTTACAAAATAGAGATCGTAAGATCATATTGAAATTTCGTTTTCTTAATAATATTATACAAATCTTCAAATTAGTATATATCATATAAAAATGTTTCATGAATATGTTGTCCTAAATTATAATTATGAAATGTTTAAAAAGATTAGCATGTTATTTTTTAAAGTTGATAAAACATAACTCATAAGTTTGTAGTTTTTTAGTTTAATGTTCGAGAAAATTTTTGCTATGTAGTTAAGATCGGGATTACATCAAAAGATCATATGTTTAAGATCGGGACCTTATAAGATCTTGAGATTGATCGCGATTATTTTTGCTATGAAGTATCATATAATCGTAAGATCATAAGATCATGATCGGGATTTTAACAATCATGCTTTTTTGGTGTTTGTGTGGATCTTAAAGTATTCGGATTTATTTTCATACACATGAAATGAGACACATACCACGCACTCTGTCACCTACATCTCGCTAAAACTACTTTGTTTCACACCTAACCCTGTCACCCCTAATTTGACATAATTTGACATTGTCGTTTCCTAGGCCCCCTCTAACTCGTGCCATCTAAGAGTAGATGTAATTAGAGGTGTGGTCATTGGTGTGCTCGGGTGCCACGTCAACATCCACTCTTACCAGCAAACTAACCACTACATCTACGTAATAAGGACCACTAAATCCACCACGTAAACATGCATCATTTAAACCCAAATACACACTCAAATACTCACACAAATGAACTTCTTTAAAACCTATTTGGTGGTCGACGAGTAAACCTACCACCCACCAAATTGGGTGGGTGGGTGGTGGTGTAATAAGCAATCAAAACAAAAAACAAATAAAAATTATTTATAACCATACAAATACGCAGAACAAGGAGGCGGCGGTGGTGCACTAAACGTCGGCGGTCTAGAAGGCGCCTTGCATCCCCCTCTCAGCGGAGCTCCAAAACTCGGCCCTCTCATCTGATTCTCACTCCCAAAAACGACGACATAGTTTGCCGAGGCGGCGGACCACCGCTCAGCACTCCACACGGCAACCCATTACTCATCACACCACCACCTAACGGCGGCACAGGCGAACCACTAGACGCAAACGGACCGGGACGAGGACCCACATTACCGCCAGCTGGTCTATTAGGCAATGTACCTTGCAGAGATCCTTTCGGGCCAACACCAAGCGGTCCGGGACGAGCACCGAACAGCGGTGGAGGATCACGCGGTCCATTCGCCGTATTCGAGGGACGATTTAATTGCAACGTAATCAGGGTTAGGGTTATAATTTGGGGGGAAATTATTATTCATAGGTCTATGTCCACCTTGTGTTGTCATTCAATCAATCAAATCAAATCCCTAAAAAATAAAATTATAAAAAGATTGAATTTTTATAACATATCGTGATTAATTAAGATGAGATTAGAAATTTAGCTGAAAAAAGTTACGAGGACTAATTTGATTTGATGATTTGAAGTAGAAAAGTAAGGTGGTTTTTTTTATGTATTTAAATGTATCAACACTAACTTTGCTTATTCTTTTGCTTATGTTATTGCTTAAAAATAAATGGTTTTTGGATATTTTGGATAAACTACACGATTACCCGCGTATAGTGGCAACAATTTTTACCGGCGGCAATTTGTTTTTTTTTTTTTTTTTTTTTTTTTTTTTTTTGGGCGTAGAGTAAATGGGAGTGAAGAAATTAATTGTTTAAATAATAAGTATTAAAATATTGAAATAAGTGTATTTTTTTTATATAAATAAAAGTAATTTTATTTTACAAGATTACTTATTTTAAGGTTTATAAATTTTAAACAAATGTATCTTTTCGTTATAGATGAATCCTCTTTGCAAAATTTTCAAGATCGGGATCTTACACATGATCATTTTCGTTTTTGCAAGATCGAGATTGTGAGATCAAATTAAGATTTCATTTTCTTAATAGCCTTTTAATATTATACAAATCTTCAAATTAGTATATATTTATAAACACAAAATTATAAAAATGTTTCATGAAAATGTTGACCAAAACTATAATTATGGAATGTTTAAAAAGATTAGCATGTTTAAAAAGTTTAAACTTGCAACTTGAAAATGTGTTGTATAAATAGTGTGAGTGTTACTTTTTTTTAGTAAATACTGATTTTAATAAATTTGACAATATGTTTTAGGCTTTTGATGTGCCATTATTAATTTTCTTGTTTAAATTAGTTCCGACCCAACCCGAATTGCCACATTTATTGGTTGTCAGTTGTCACTGTTACAAAAATTTCGCTTCGACTTATTAAGAGAATCACCTTAGCTTTGGTGTTGGCTCTGCCACTGACTTAAACATGCCCAAACAACTCTAAAATATTAGAAATTCGTATTAATGTAAAGTGTCCTTAAGTTTTGTCTTACAAGCTATATATTTTTGGACAAAAGTTTCATAAGGAACAACTTTATCTAAAGAATAAACCATGCAATCTCAGTTATTCATTTTTTTTTCATTAAACAAAAAAAAAAACCCACTTTCAACGTTTTTTAAAATAAAAATATTTTGCAAATCGTTAATCGTTACGCGAAATTAATTATACCATCGCAAACCGCTAATCATTACACGAAATTAATAGAATGTGATTCAAAAAATCACATGCGATTTATTACTTTAAAAATCACATGTGACTTGTCAAAATAACAAATCACAAGTGATTTTACAAATCAGGAAAATAAAAAATCACAAATGATTTACAAATCAAGTGTGATTTTTTTGGGCGGAAATTAAAAAAAAAAAAAAAAAAAAAAAAAAAAAAAAATCTTTAGAGTATCTAGAAGAAAATATCTATAGAAAGATACTTTAATTTGCGCCGCGTATTACGATAGTGTATTTTTCATAGCTTGAAGATTTACCATTTGCAAACTATGTTGTTGTTTTAAAAAAAAAAAAAAAAAAAGTGAAAAAAAGGGTTTTTTGTTTGATAAAAAATGGATGGCTAGGATTCGCCCATTTGTTTTTTTAGAAAAAAAATGTTCCTTACTGATCTCACATTCTCACCTCTACATTTTTGTCCCTAACTACTCTACTACTCCCTACTACTCGTACTGTTCTTGTTTACATTTTTTTTTTGCTTGTTTTTTTAAAAGAGATTTACTAGTATCACATAAATTTTACATTAACATTTCCACATAATGATATGACATGATGTTAGTTTATGGACATAAATTAATAGACATATTTTAGGATCGAACTCGAGATCACGGGATTGCGCACTTTAGATATGAAAAGTTAATGATTAATAATTATTTATAAAAGGTTATATTTAATTATTAATTACACAAAACAATTAGCGACCGTTAAGTAACTAACGATAATTGACTAACGGTTAAAGGGAAAGGACTAGAGTGAAATTAGGAAGTCAAGAAGCATCCGAAAACCCTTCTATGGGCATGCCCGGTCATGGTGTACAAGGGGAGACCCAATCCCACTCCAACTTGCTCTCCAAATATCACTTAGTATATATAAGGTCATTTTTTTGTTACTCTTGTACACATAAAAATACCGTAAACATGTTTGCTTCTCCCTTGGTTTTCTTGGCCGATCGTACAACATCCCTTAAGGATCGATTGGTTGTTTTGATTGTCAAAATATTATTTTGTGTTCTTTTACTTGCATAAACATTAACTTGGTATTAGTACGTGTGTACAAGAACGTGATTCAAACACACTATTATTTAAATCTTGGATTGAATTGCAAAAATGGTAAGGGGCAGTTCTTATAATCCTTGTAAACCCTAATTAAGCTTCATCTCAATTGCTAGCTTGGAATTGATTCTTGTTTAGCTAGAATCAAAAGTACGCATACTTTTATTTTTGGTTTATTAATTATATGTTATATGATCTATACGCTTCTGCATGTTTACTTTGATGCTTTATGTGTTTTATTGTGATTGTCATGTATTAAAATTCCAACAGTGTCATCAAGAGCCTTGGATAATATGTAATTAATTATCAAAACGCATAAAAAACGAATCTTAGATTGTGTTTATACATGTTGGTCGATTTTTTAAGGGTTTATAAATCGAAACCCTAATTTTTTAATTTAGGGCCGATTGCCCAATAATTATTTAGGGTTTGGTTTTGTAAATTAATTTGATTAGAAACCCTAGGATTAACATGTTTATGTGTTATGTATGCGATCTTGTGACTTATTGTCTATAATTTAATTTAATTGAAGCATTCGTAAAGCAATTATGGGTGTGAACGGGGCTCCATTTCTTTATCGCGTGACACTCACTTTGCAACTAGATCGCAACATCTTCGACATCGTTCCGGTCAAAATTTGGTGTGCGTGAAAGCGGACGAGACGGGTGTCATCATGATCGCAATGAGACGATGGTGAAGACAGTGCAATTTCCGGCAAGAATGAGGTGCGTGCAAGGAAATATTGCCGCTCATGTGAAGTTGGGGTATAACAAGCTATTAAATAAAGTGATATTATGTGAGAAATAAAAGCATTTTGGAGCGTTTAGCGTTTATGATAAAAAGTTTGTTTGGCAACAAGTGGTGAAAAAACGAGCATTAAGATTCTAACACTACTAAAACAAACATTGAAATCAGCCCCATGGATGACTTGCCAATCGGGTGTTGATAATCAGTCTCTTCCCCACCCCGAACTCACACCCGCAAACACCAATCAAAATACTAAGAAGATTGATACACTGGTGTTATATTAAAAAGAAGGACACTGAGTATTTAACTTACTGGAAAACAAGGCATATGTATAGCCTTTACAAAGAAGTAACGTGGGTTCTATAACTCCTAAAGAACATGCGCTACTACTAACTACTCTCCATAACATTCGGTCAATCCTATAGACCCATGATCTTTTACCATTTCAAACTACTTTGATTAATTCAAATACTAAATACTAAAATACTGAAATACTAACATACTTATCAAGACTAAACCCAACATCGGGGGACGTAAATATAGAAAGTTGATCCATGATCTGAAGAATTACATTCTTGACTTCAGCATCATGTTCGTTACAGTAGTAGTGGTACTGCAGAGCAAAACAGTGAGACTCCTTGCAAATTTCTTAGTGATTGTTTTTGTCTGGTGTTATTTTGGTATCAGCATAGTAAAGATGAAGTGTATGAAGGAACCCCTACCTAGTGACGTGGCTATTCGTAACGAGAATGAATTCGTGTCATAATATGAAGCTTACCGGTTAGAACCTTGACAACGATTGCAATGGTGCTACTAGCCTATACTGTTGCATAGTCATATACCATTGTTTGCATAGACAACAGCATAGACAACAGCTTGTAGCTATTCGAATCCTTTCATCTCAGATGAACTTGTCTCCATAGCAATAAAATACAGCTCAAATCAAACATACTCGCACAAAGTCATATAATCTACTAGGTCAATTTTAAAAGTTTAGATATCCCGGACAATCATAAACAGTTCAGCAGCCACAAACATCACCAATTCTGAGCACCATAGCCTTGTACCGTGCGTGCAAACTTCAAAGATTCAATACGGAAAAATTCCAACTTTCGTTTCAGCTTTTCATTCCTGTGAGTTAATGCCTCAATTTGCGCTTTTTGCCATGCTATGATAGACTCCGAGCTGCTACACTGCTCCCATAGTGTCCGCGAGAGGATTGGAGACCTGATAATAAATGTATACAACTTTTATTATATTCAGGCAAAAGAAAAGTGGCATGTAACCGTTACTAGTCCAGGAAAGCAAACAAGTATATTATGAACCTAGATAAGTGTTCACGCAGAGAAAACTGATCTTCGGGGACATGAAGGATGTGACTGTTGTCATTATCATCTGCAGCAACGACTAACGCCTCGAGATTTTCCTTCTTACTTTCTCCCGGGAAGCTGCAATCTTCTAATGGACCACGCTGCTCAAAAATCACTCCTGCCTTAGGTCCATTCTTGTCTCCGAAGTTGACAACATCAACAGCTACACACTTCTTTTTTAACTTCTTTCCAATTTCTCTCAAATTATCCTTAAACCAATATACCGGACTGAAAGGCAAAAAACACACACACAACAGATATGATAGCTATTAGAGTCAATATACTAAACAAATAAAAAGATTTCATTAATATAGCAAATATGCATTTAGAGGGTTTTATTTTTAAGTAACTGACCCGCACTCTTGAGTGCAACTAATATCCGCATATTACCACTGTCTACTCGTGCACCTGAGCAACAAATAAACTTAATAATTATACATAAATCAATATATATAGCCATAAAGGATTAAAGAAGCTAACCATGAATTCTAGAAATGATCTTTGGAAGATCTCTAGTAGGTTCAACCAAAATTTTAGCTTGTTCCCATTGCTTATATGCCCACACAATTCTCTGGATGAAACTCTAACAAAAATATTTCCAAAGACATCAACAACAATAAGACTGATAAGATTATATACCACAGACATTACATACAGTAAGTAGTTACATCTTTGGCTTCGTATCTCATTTACAACCTCATTTAGCTTCTTTGACAAGGGGTTTTCATAATGATTCAGTACCAACTGTATCGAAAAGTTTGAGTTAAACAGATGATTGACGGATCAATAGACCTTCTGAAAGTGTTACTCTAGCAAACATCAGATTTTTAAGCCGCAAAAAAGCTATGCAATGAGCAAGCATATACAGATGCCAACTTCGACCCATTTGCATATATATGGGTCAATTTGGGTAGTATATCACAAATGAGTCAGTTTTGCTAACTTTTAAAAGCGGGCAAAATTGGAACGGGTCAAATGACTCAAACAGGTTGAAAGCTACCAACCAAATCCCGTTTAGACACATTAATAGAGCCGCCATTTTGCCATTATAATGATACAAGTCAAGATCAAGTGTACGTGACTGGGATTTCACTAAAAGAAGATACGCCAAATAGTTTGTGTGTTATATCAGGATCACATCCAAAAAATTGCTAACTGGGATAGGTTGCTCATACAAGAACGGTAATAGGCCACTTCTTAACTGAATTCTATGTGGCAACTACATAATTGATGTTCTCAAAATTTGTATTCAACTTTTTGTTATTTCAAGTCCATTATATTGAAGACCTCAACCAACATTTTTATCAGTTTTTTTATTGTAAATTTCTTGATCGTTACAATTCCCATTTGAAGCAATCTCTTATAAAAGAAGTCAATGGCATGGGTAGTTCTTATATATCTAAGCGTAATATATTTATTTGTGTGTGTTTACATGCTCATATCGGTGTCTTTGTAACTATGTAAGTTCATTATATATTAAGGTATAAGAAATGTATGCAGGCCAGGGACATATATGTGTTGCTTTTACAAGTCGATTAAACCACTAATTAAGAGCGGCCAACTTGATCTTGTTTGAACTCTTTTTAAATGTTCAAGCAAATCATCATCTTTACGTGACCTGTGAAACAAGTTCTAGTATCTACTACAACATTTCTTTAAAACAATTATATTCTTTTGTTGCGTGTATGTTAGGAAACCCCATCACCACCTTTAACTGATCATATGTATCAAACAAAAGTAATTAGAGTAGTATATGAGGGTAAGATTGTCTTTTCCATTAGACCGCCTATTTAAATTTAAAATAAGGGTGAATTTCATATATCCCCTATAATACTTCTTTAATATCATATATACCCAATGCAATTTCTAAATATCAAGTATACCCATTTAAACAAAGGCGTTATAAGTAGATAATGACTGTTAAATGCAAGAAGATTTGTATAAATTACTGCAAAATTTAGACTCGGGTAAAAAATATGCCAATACAGAATATAAGAAAGCATGCACAAACAACTCCAAACACTTCGGTTTGTGAAAAATTATAATTAAAAGACTAACATGCATATAAACATATATATATATTAATTAAAGTATCATTCTAAGTTGTGTTGAGCTATGTTGACAGTTTTGCGAATTAAGTTTATTTGGCCAAACCATCTTACAACATCATTGTCTAACAGCCAAAAGACCATTGGTCAGCCAAAAGAAGAAAAATATACAAAATTAACATAAAACCAACCTTTTTATTATTGTATACATTGGCTATATTCAATATACAAATCCTGTGTATCTTTCTCTGGTCCACCTTTGTTAATCAAGTTTCAAAGGGTCAAAGGTCAATCTTTCTTTAAAGAATAAACTTTACTTAACAGTTAACACCGAAGAAATTTACACTGACATGATTTGACCTTTATTTGTTAATTTCTAATCAACGACGACCTCTCCATACCGACCCACATCACCCAAACTTTTTTGACAATATGGTAAAATGAGTCTTTACCCCCCCCCCCCCCCCCCCCCCCCCCCAACACCTAAAAAAAACAAAAAAAATGTAAATGAATTGGGGCATAAAGCTTTAAAAAAGTCTAAAAGAAGTGCAGAAATATGGAGCACGCCAACCCTTTCAAATCCAAACTGTGATCAAATACACTATTTGACACAAAATAAAAACGGCTTAATTACCATTGGATCTTTATATGATGATCGATATACCTAGAAAATTCCAGTAGTTTGATACCCTGTTTCATGATTGAAAATAAAAGAAGCAAATATACACAAATGTAAATGTAACACAATAAACAAGATGCATGTGTTCCTTATACAAAGAAAACGCAACATGGAGAACAAATAAACTTCATATATGATATATCCATTTCGTGGGTAGGTACTGGGCAACCAAATATCATTATCTGCCAAAGAAAAAAGTAAACGTACAAATTTAAAGCTTTATTCAACATATTCAGTTACAGGGAAAGGCCAGGTATTAAAAGTTTGATAAAATGAAAGATTGTGAATAAGAAATTAAAAAGCATAAGGATAGGAGATAATATTCAATTTAAACAATGAATATTTTGGTTACAATATTAAAATGGTGATAAGAACTTTTCATGTTTTCAATAAAGATGTAGTGGGAAAAGCAAGTTTTTGAATTTAAACTATGGCTGGAAAAAAAGCAAGAAATCGATAGTTTTAGATACCGGAAAAAGGAATAAAGTCATCCGAGCTCAAAAACAAACCAATAGAGGTACATTGTACTCATTGTTTCAACAAAATCCTTTAATCATAATGTACTACGAAAAGTTTTGATGTATAAATATTTGAACAAAATTTTGACGATGACAATTCCTCTTGGAGGATTAGAAGTGCCAGATCGAACAATACATATAAAGAAACCACAAACACCGACATATATTTGATCGAGAGTGAAGATTATTAGAATAAATGTTATAAACATCACAAAAATAGTATAATTCAGTAGTGCATTGGATCTTTTACCACGAGCCTTCAACATAACTAAAAAGTATAATTACACTCTAAAAAAAAAAAAAAAAAAAAAAAAAAAACGTTCATTCAATATTTATGTACATGCTAGTTTTGCAATTCACGCCCATTTTTATTCTCGAAATAACCCTTCGCATAACTAATAAGTGTTTTTTTCTTATACTTGCAAATTATCATAGCAATAACACATTTTATTGGGCTGCCCAACCTTTTGTTAAAAATAGTCACCCTAAAAAGGATACCAAAAAATAAAAGAAGGAAAGAATCAAAAAGAAAAAAATTATAAACACTCCAACTTAAAACCTGTTTTGTATCCTACATTTTTCCAAAACATCCTTAAGTTACGGTCCTCCTTTATTTCTATTTATTGACAAAATGTTTCATTTCTAATAAGACACGTAAAGTCAAAAAGGTTATGACACATCACTTCTATTTATTGACAAAATGTTTATTTCTAAACAGACACATAAAGTCAAAAAGGATATCACACATCACTTATGTTATGGTCTTCTCTTATTTTTATTTAGGGGATTTGCATATATATCTTTTTAAAACTTTATAATTACATATGTATGTAACATAAACTAACAATTTCATATATATTAAGCTACATAAATATTATATATACCCAAATAATTAAATTTTATATTATAAATCCAACGATAGTTTACAATACAAGTCGATAACCACGTGATATAAGAGGAATGCTTTGGTGTACTTGAAGTCTGACTTTTCATTTATTTATTTTTTTATTTATTTATTTATTTTTTTTTTTGTTACAGCTGTCTCAGGTATTCATTTCACTATGCATCCAAATCTTGATTCGATATACTTACTTTAGTTGGATCATGAACGAATTAGTGTAATACATCAATACGAAACGATGTCGCTGAGATATATATGATATGTTTACTTTAGTTGTATCCAAATAATCATGTGCACGATAATGTCCACAACCGTGATTCTGTGTATAATGGTTCAATTTCTAATTATTTTGATTGTCTATGGTTTCCAAATTAAGGCTGTCTACAAACTGGATCAAGAACTACCTGAAAGTGTATCGAATAGAAAGTTACTGGACAAAGGTTGCAAAAGGGAAACAAATCAGCCCCTTGGATGACTTGCCAATGGGGTTATGGAGGTACGTAAATTTAAAAAGTTGATCCACGATCTGAAGAATTACGCTCTTGACTTCAGCATCATGTTCGTTACAGCAGTACCGTGCTGCAGAACAAAACAGTAAGAGTCGTTGCAAATAATTTCTTAGTTTCGTCTTGTGTTATTTCAAGGATAGTAAAGATGAAGTGTATGAATGAACCCCTCAATACCCAATGACGTGGCTATTCGTAACGCGTGAGAATGAATTCGTTTCATTATCTAGATCTATAAGACAGTACCATTGCAATGGCGCTACCTGCCATTAAAAAGGTACTCTCGCTAATAACTTGCAAGCCCAAGAAAAAAAAATAGGTTCAACACCTAACAAGATAGGTTGAAGGAGTACCTACTATACTCTTGCATTTTCATATATATTGTTGGGTTTTACTAATCATAACAATTACATAAACAAGTAAACATCATTAAAGCATGCAGCGGAAGTAACAGGAATAATACTTGTAAATTAACTAACCGAATTAAAAGTATGTGCGTACCTTTTGCGTATCAATGCAATTAGGGTTTATGGAAAAACCCCAAATTAGGATCAAGAATAAGAAACCCTAAACCCTAATAAATTAGGGTTTGTGAATGTCGACCAACACCTATGTCGACCCACCAATGAAATCAACCACCAAGATTCACAAGCTCAAGCGTGCTTGTTCTTCGTTCTTGTACACACGTACTAATAGCGATTTGATGTGAAAAGCTAGTTTCTTGATCACGAAACAAACCAAATACTTATTCTTTAGTTAAGCAAATCGAATCCCTATGGGAAGGAGAGTTCGACCGGCCACACAAAAGAAAGAGGGAGAAGGAGAGAAATTAGGTTTGCAAGTCACCAAGATTAGGTTTAGAATGAACACAATAGGATTGTATTTATAGTTAACCAATCTTGGAGGACAAGTTAATGTGTGGGTTGGGTTAGGAAACCCCAACCGATCGGCCAATCAATCCCAAAGGGATTCTAGATCCTTCCCGACTTATAATTTCATCTCTAGTCCTTTAAGTTTACATTTAACGACCGTTAGCCAAACCTCGTTAAATATTAATCACCGTTAAGTATTTATTTCGTGACTAATAATTAATAATAATAACGTTTTATATATTATAATTATTTACATCAATTCTCATACGTAATGTGTGCAATCCCGAAGTCTCGAGTTCGAATCCGGTCATACTAATATTAATAATTATCCATAAACCTTTCAGCTCCCACTTGGATATTACTTAATATAGTAATGACATTAGTTAGTCTAGCTTTCACACGCCAATGCCCCCAGATCAAATCGAGTATGGTCTCCTGGAAAAAACCATTTAATGATTCATCATTTTTACTTATCCTTTTGTTACTAATACTACATTAACTATGAATATGGATCAAGTCATTTCATAAGTTAATATTCTGTTTCTCGTTGTATTTGATTGAACAAGATTACCAAATCATCTGAACGTATTCCAGATAGATCTTGGGTAAGGCCTTACAAACATCTTGCCAATCCTACGAGGGGCCCAAATATAGTATTATGCTTTGAAACAAATTCAAAGGAACAAATTCTCTTGACTACAAACATAACTCATGAACTTTGTAACACTTCCGAAAATAGCCCTTATAACTACCAGTTACGGATAGCGTTAGACTATCTTACACAAATGCACTACATTCACAACAGTTATCTGGTATCTCAAGTCTGAGGATAAACACTTCATGATATACTTAATGACAAAATCCATAAAGTATCATCATGTAAAGTTGGGATCTGTCCTATATTCAATTCATTGAATATCATGTGAATTTGGCATGTCCCACGCATCAATATACTTAAAGTATATTCTACCAAAACTCAGATTTGTCTTAATTCAATGACATTCCCACATCATTGATCGACAACGGACTTTTAGAATAACATAAGTTATTCACGGATTAAACATGCAAATATTGGATATAATATTAAGAAAATGAAAAATAAACATAACCAATATTTTATTCCATTTAAATAATATTTGTTCATAACATCCCTTATCCAAATACTAAATAGATCAATGCATGATAATACTTGTTAATGAATTATGCCTCAAGTAATGACACTCATACTTGTTGACAAGGCATAATTTCAACTAACTTTGATCTATCGGAATTTTGAGAATACTTATTTCAGAAATTCAACTAGTGAAGTTCTTGTATGTGTGCATTCAAAATATTTTGATATTGCCACATAATATTTCATAAAGTGTGTGACATCCTCAACCACTAATTTATGTCAATCAAACTTTCAAACATTTTAAAGTTTAAAGTATTCTTATTCTTTATTGTATAATGCAACTATGCTCTTAGTTGAGCACAACTAGTTCACATGGCCATCCACAAGGATGAAATCCTCCCATGACTAGTATTGAGTGTCATCTCAATTATACCAGCATCATTGTATACAAACAACAATATGCTCTTTAAAAATTTCGTAAACTTCAATATCTACAGTGTAATGTTTGATGCCTTCCAAACTTTCAACTTTGTTGGCTATGACAATTACGCAACAATTGTTGTATTGCTCATCCATAGAATTTTGAGAGCAACTCCAGGCTGAGGAATGTAATTCTAAATTCAAACATATTCCGTTAGAATATTCATTACACTAGTTATCTAATAACTTCATTAGAGATCAATGTTGTCAAATCATCTTGCATTCAAGCATGATACAACAATAACATGATGTACATGAAAAATCCTTATGTCAAACAAAGATTTAATTCATGTTCTACATATCCATTTTCCAAATGATATATCATGTTCTATTAGACTCATTAATTTAATACCGCCATGTTTATTAACAATAAACATATACTCCAAGGTTGTATATCTTATTTTCTAAATCTTTCATGTGAAGTTCCATTCCAAACTTAACATTTAGCTTAGATAGAATGTTACTACCCAAAACATATAAGATTTAAAGAAAATAAATATAATACTCCCACTAGCTTTTAGGAATATATAGAAATTATCTTATTTTAATTTTAAACCAAAACTGGATTTAATAGTTAAACATAAGAGTCATCTCCTAGATGCATGCATATATCCATTCATGGATTCTTGCCGTTTGTACATTTTCAAAGATTATGTGAATTCATAAAACTCCTTTCGATTGCTTATCGTCCTCGCAAAAGCAATCACACAATAAAGAGTCTTTGATATTCATTGTCATATTTCATATAAATGAAATTAAGTATGACAATCATAATCATTATATATTTAATGTGCCAAGGAAAGAATATTCAATCACAGTTACTCTCTTAAGTGTGATTAATAATCTTGTCACAAGCCATGCATTAAACACATGTACAATTTTGTCCATATGATTTCTACACAAAGAATTTAAACCACTAGGGTTTTCCTTCCTTTGAAGAAACTCATTACTCTTAAGATAAACCAAGTTTTCAAAGTTGATTATCTTTTTGGACAGCATCTTAACATTCATAGTATGAATAATTTACCACAATTCAATATTAGGTAAATGCATCATCATGATTAACAGGTTTACCATGATCCTGTAATTCATATTTCTCATCATATCAAATATCTGAGATATCCTTGCGGATCTATGAATGAAATTTCCTTCATTTTGAGGTCTATCATATTTTACCTCATCATGATATTTACTAGTGTATTTTAGAAGATTATGTGTTTTGTAATTGTATTTTAATATCTTCAAGATCTAAACAAAACTCCCACTTGCTTTTGTAATTTAAAGACTATCTATAAATACTTTAGCAAGTAGAACAACACCAAATTGTTTTCTTTTGGGATATTACAAATCACATTAACAGTTCGTAAATCTTGTTCAATAATAACCTACTCCATAAGTAGTTTTAACAAATCAGAACTTCAATATAAGACTCAACGTGATTCATCACATTCCATACTAAAATGGTTTCTTAATAATCTTCTAGGTTTGAGTTTTATTAAGTATATCCAATCAATACTCAATTTCTAACCTTGATAGCTTTTGGAAGAAAAGAAGATATTGTTATCTTGAATCAAACAATATGACAAAAGTTTGATTCTTCTAACTGAACATTCCATATACATACAGTATTTCATTAGAATTAATATAGTAAGACAGTCTAACAATATTTAAGATAAACATATTCCTTTTGGCCTACCTATTTACCAACTAAGTCAACTTAATGGTATAATAGAATATCCAAGCCAATTGCATGTTTTATAACATAAGTATTCTTTGACCAAGTCAAAAGTCATAACAGTTATAATATCTTACTTTATATTATAAGTCTTTAAAAGACTTCATGTTTATGAGTTTATACAGAAACACATAACCATGTATAATTTAAAGTTATTATGAACACCACACCATGGTTTCAATTAATTAATTTTCAAGTTAATATACTACTCTATCTATTTATGTCATTCTAAAAATACATAAATATTTAAGATAGTATTACTTTATTTAATTATGTCATTCCATGAAATGTCCAACTTAAGAAACTGTAAAAGCATCCACGCCCGATCCCACGACAAGTGGAGATTTACCTTGAGATTACAATCTAGCCAAGATCTCACTTAACCTAAAATGTAACTTCAAGTGTTTCTATATTTTGAATGACATAAGACATAAAAGTAGTCTATGTTATAATCTTGACACATGTTCTAAACAAGTCAATCTTACTAGAACGTTAATCTCTTACCTCAAGAGAATCCATTAATCATATTTGTATGTGTTGTTCCTTTGCACACAATAAATACTTCTCCCACTTATGCATAGAACAACACCATATAGCATATAAACACCATGACATTCGTTTGTTTATGTGAGCAATATGATAGTGTCATAGATATATAAGCATTACAAGTAGATGTAGGAGCACTTAATTATCAAGGAAACGTTCATGACTATCCTTGAGAATATGAATGTCTACATTTTTAAACATAATGTATTATTTCAAGAAAATCTAGAAATAATCTGAGTCACTACCAAGATAATAAATCTTGTAACTCCCACTGAATTAGACAACGTTACAATAATGTCTTATTCAGTAATACACCACAATACTCCCACTGGATTTGACAACATTGTAAGTGTTGCATTAACCAGTGAAAATAGCGTGCTATTACGTTGTAACTCCTTTGTAAGACCATTCGTAACAATTACTTAGGTACTAAAAAAGTGTATTCTACTCAGTAGATGATGAATCATCCATCATACTATTAACTTGAAAAATTGAGCATGCAATTTCTTCCTCAATAGGTCTACTATCCCCACAATGGTGTGTAGCACCTTTAATTGGACAAATCAAAACAACTAGATACAATATACTAGTTTGTCTTTTACCAATTTTTCGGTAATTAGTCTAGATTCTAATGTAATAACTCATATAATATCAAACATGTTTTCTAGTTGACCAAAATGTCATATAAGAATTAAATCACCAACAGAGGGTAATGAAATCTCTTAAGGAAAACATGGTGTGCAATTTACTTAACTATTAAAGTTGCTATGAGTTATATTAGAATTTAGAAAATTCTAATGTTCCTAACATACCTTTCTCAATCATGAAAAGGAATAGGATTGAGTCATACTATTCTTCCATGGAAAAGAGTTTATGTTTGTCTTTTAGTAAATTTTTCTTGATCAAACATTCGTTTGAAAACATAACTAGATCAATTTACCAAAGCCCAAACTACGTTTACGGTTTAATGTTGCATTAATACAATCAAAAGAATTTTCAAAATTCAGTTTTAGTATTTTCGATAATAAAATCTTTCAAGAAAATAAAATACCCTTGGTCAATATTCATATTAACCATAGAATTTTCCTTGAATCTAGGACCCTCATTATCATAGTTTCACCACATCAGTTGATCTGCTAGTGATGAAAGTATAGAATAGGTAATTGTCGAAGAACAATAATTGACAAACAAGTTTTCAATTCCTAGAAAATATGGGATTTACAATTTTGCCAAAACAATTAATGCAAAATGTAAGCATGTTTTATCCCATCTTATGCCTTAAGTCATAGGTCTCACTAACTAACTTAATTAAGTTGTCTAATTTAGAAACTGCAAATCATTAAGCTGAGGTCTCACACAACAAAATAATTCACCTTGTCATTGTAATCTAGATCAAGGTCTCACATAACTAAATTACAACTTCAAGTGTTTCATATCATTAGATGGCATAAACTTAAATTTAAAGGGTACAATTTTTTGACGTGTAATCAAAACTTATGTATAAAGAAGCATGCATACAACTTTATAACAAAATATATTCGAAAACCTTACATACGATTTTAATTGCTAAGATTAAATTCTACAAAGTTTTAATCGATGCGTTGAGAAACTTACAACTTTGCACTAAGATGCTTCGTACATAGAATGGTTATACTAGGTAGCTCCAATCGAACTCACAGGGGGCAGAGGACCAGGTAAGCACTGAGGCATAACCTTAGACATCCATTCAGTGAGACTGTGCTCACATCTTAAATAACCCCTTTATAGTTTGTTCTAGTGGGTGAGCCGTTCTAACCATTTAGTACAGTCGCATCAATCGATTAAAAGTTCAAGAATAATACTTAGATAACAAATCAGTTTCGCCATTATTTAGTCCATTTAATTTTCTATTCATAAAAAAAACCCTTTTTGCTTACTAACATGTCATACAATATAAACAAAAGGCATTTTAATAAAATTAAAAGGAACTCAAATAATATACATATAACTTAACAATTAACATATGTAAAAACAATTAGCCACATGCATAATTATTTCGATAAAACCTAATAAACAATTCTAGGCGTAAAAAATGCATACATCAACTAGGGCTTTCAACTACAAGGTAGATGAGCCACATACATCGACAAGTCGATTGCGTAAAACAAAGTCAATAGTATACCAAATAGCACATAACGAATTTTTATTAGTATAATTGAGGTCTTCCCCAATTCAATATTATCAAATAAATAAACATGTGTATATCACTTAACAATTAATCAAAAAAACAATACTCCATGGCAAAAAATGCATGTTCCACCATGGATTCCTCATAACAATTATAATCCCAAGATACGCTTATAATCATGGCACATAACAATTATTCATGAAAACCACATAAAATATACATGCAATCCTAGGGTTTCTACAAGTTTTACAAAAAATAAAACCTAATAAACAATTAAAGGGTAATCGACCCAATAATAAAAAATTAGGGTTCCAATTTTCAAAACCCTAGAAACCATAAAAGCATATAATAATCATAAAGATCAATTTTTATGTGTTTCGGTAATTAATTACAACATATTAACGGCTCTGATACCACTGTTGGGTTTTACTAATCATAACAATTACATAAACAAGTAAACATCATTAAAGCATGCAGCGGAAGTAATAGGAATAATACTTGTAAATTAACTAACCGAATTAAAAGTATGTGCGTACCTTTTGCGTATCAATGCAATTAGGGTTTATGGAAAAACCCCAAATTAGGATCAAGAACAAGAAACCCTAAACCCTAATAAATTAGGGTTTGTGAATGTCGACCAACACCTATGTCGACCCACCAATGAAATCAACCACCAAGATTCACAAGCTCAAGCGTGCTTGTTCTTCGTTCTTGTACACACGTACTAATAGCGATTTGATGTGAAAAGCTAGTTTCTTGATCACGAAACAAACCAAATACTTATTCTTTAGTTAAGCAAATCGAATCCCTATGGGAAGGAGAGTTCGACCGGCCACACAAAAGAAAGAGGGAGAAGGAGAGAAATTAGGTTTGCAAGTCACCAAGATTATGTTTAGAAAAAACACAATAGGATTGTATTTATAGTTAACCAATCTTGGAGGACAAGTTATTGTGTGGGTTGGGTTAGGAAACCCCAACCGATCGGCCAATCAATCCCAAAGGGATTCTAGATCCTTCCCGACTTATAATTTCATCTCTAGTCCTTTAAGTTTACATTTAACGACCGTTAGCCAAACCTCGTTAAATATTAACCACCGTTAAGTATTTATTTCGTGACTAATAATTAATAATAATAACGTTTTATATATTATAATTATTTACATCAATTCTCATACGTAATGTGTGCAATCCCGAAGTCTCGAGTTCGAATCCGGTCATACTAATATTAATAATTATCCATAAACCTTTCATATATCAAGCAATAGCATTGTTTGAGACAACTGCTTGCAGCTATTTGAATCCTTTCATTTCAGCTGAGCTTGTCAACTTCGCAATAAAATACAACTCAGATCAAACATACTCACAAAAAGTCTTATAATCAACCTGGGTGAATTTTAGAAATTTAGATGTTCCAGACAATCATTAACAGTTCAGCAGCCACAAACATCACCAATTCCGAGCACCATGGTCTTGTACCTTGCGCGCAAACTTCAATGTTTCAGTACGGAAAAATTCCAACTTTCGTTTCAGCTTTTCATTCATGTGAGTTAATGCGTCAATTTGCACTTTTTGCCATGCTATGATAGACTCGGAGCTGCTACACTGCTCGCATCATGTCCGTGAGAGGATTGGAGACCTGATAATAAATGTATACAACTTTTATTATATTCAGGCAAAAGAAAAGTGTCATGTAACCGATACTAGTCCAGGTAAGCAAACATGTATGTTATGATCCTGGATAAGTGTTCACGCAGAGAAAACTGATCTTCTGGGACAGGAAGAATGTGACTGTTGTCATTATCATTCGCAGCAACAACTAACGACTCGAGATTTTCCTACTTATTTTTTCCCGGGAATCTGTAATCTTCTAATGGACCACACTGCTCAGAAACCACTCCTGCCTTAGGTCCATTCTTTTCACCAAAGTTGATCGACAACATCAACAGCAACAACCTTTTTTTTAGCTTCGTTCCAATTTCTCTCAAATCATGCTTAAACCAATATACCGGACTGAAAGGCAAGAAACACACACACACACAACAGATATGATAGCTATTAGAGTCAACATACTAAACAAATAAAAAGATTTCATTAATATAGCAAATATGCATTTAGAGGCTTTTGTTTTTAAGAAACTGACCAGCACTCTTGAGTGCATCTAATATCCGCATATTGCCACTGTCTACTCGTGCACCTGAGCGACAAATAAACTTAATAATTATACATAAATCAATATATATAGCCATAAAGTATTAAAGAAGCTAACCATGAATTCTAGACATGATCTTTGGAAGATCTCTAGTAGGTTCAACCAAAATTTTAGCTTTGTTGCCCATTGCTAATATGCCCACACAATTCTCTGGATGAAACTCTAACAAAAATATTTCCAAAGACATCAACAACAATAAGACTGATAAGATTATATACCACATACATTACATACCGTAGGTAGTTACATCTTTGGCTTCGTGTCTCATTTACAACCTCATTTAGCTTCTTTGACAAGGGGTTTTCATAATGATTCAGTACCAACTGTATCGAAAAGTGTTACTCTAGCAAACATCAGATTTTTAAGCCACAAAAAAGCTATGCAATGAGCAAGCAACAGATGCCAACTTCGACCCATTTGCATACAAATGAGTCAGTTTTGCTAACTTTTAAAAGCGGGCAAAATTGGAACGGGTCAAATGGCTCAAACAGGTTGAAAGCTACCAACCAAAGCCCATTTAGACACATTACTAGAGCCGCCATTTTGCCAGTATAATGATACAAGTCAAGATCAAGTGTACCTGACTGTGATTTCACTAAAAGAAGAAACGCCAAACAGTTTGTGTGTTATATCAGGATCTACAGAGCGTCCAACGTTAATGTAAATTAAGTAGTCCTCTCCATTTTCATGAAGATAGATCCCGTCATTGCTCACATGTTCACTAGATAGACCTTTGTGATCACTAAATCCATCATTGACCCTTCCATTCTAACATAGTTCCAAAACAACCTTCATAGAATCCATTGTGATAAAACAATCTGCCTACTTGGCCGCTAACCAACCGAATGATTTGTCTGAGACTAAAGGATACGCCACATTGAGAAACTGACACACATTATAACTATTGAACGCCATTTCTAATAGCAACAATCCAAAACAGTCTGCCAATTATTCAAAACACAAGTAAAACTGACCCACTGTTACTAACAGCAACTAAACTTTACTCCACTCTTGTCAATTGAGACTACGAACCAAAGTAAAATAAATTAGTAAACACCTTTAAAGTCCACAACTAAAAGAAATTAGATGAAACATTGCATCAAACACATTATAGAAATTTGAATTATCCCTTCATTTGTTTGAATTTTCTAACTCTATCAACAATTTTCTGTATGTTTAGCCGTTTCGAAACTGCTGTCTTCTTCTATCTTTTCTTATTAGATCCTCTTTCTATTCTTATTTGATAACAATCTACACTGTTAACAATGGAGATTAATGGTGAAAGCAGAACAGAAATGTGAAGGTTACAGTGCTATTTATAGCTACAACTGAGTACACGAGGCTATTTACATTGAATGACAATCTACTTCTGCATATCTGCTTTATTCAGGACAAAAGAAAAACATAAAAATTTCTTAAACGTTATGACTTATGACTAGACATCATACAAAATTGATCAAGCATTATTGCATTAAGTTACTGATACACCCATCTGCATCCAAATCCGATCATCCACCGACAATAAATCTTTCACTTGGGGCATTGTTGGCCTTTCGTGTGGGTTGTAGTTCAAACATGCCCGTGTGACATTCAAAATTAAATGAGCTAGTTTCTCAACTAGAGGTGATGGTCGTGGAATCCGTCTATCTCCTACATTGGCCAGCAATAGATCATCAGTTGACATTGTTGGCAGACATGATATAAGTTCTCCAGGATGCTTTCCCATAATCACTTCTAGAGCAACAACTCCAAAACTATACACATCGCATTTCTCTGTCGCCACCATCGTATAAGCAAGCTCTACATGGAAGGAAACAAGTGAATACAAATAAAATTGTTATATCGCATCATGATTAAATGTAACTTTAAAATATATGGTAGTTACCTGGCGCAATATAGCCATAGGTGCCTACAACCGCAGTCCAATTGGATGAATCCAGCTTTAGAAGTTTCGCTGTTCCAAAATCCGAGATATGTGCCTCATAATCAGAATCCAGAAGGATATTAGCTGCAGAAATGTCTCTGTGAATTATAGGTGGTGTGCAATCATGGTGCATATAAGCCAAACCATTTGCTACAGCCCTAACAATTCTTACCCTTTTCAGCCAATCCATTTCCTTCGCTGTGATATCGTTACTTAAGAGTGATTTTAGACTTCCCTTCTCAAGATATTCGTAAATCAAAAATGAGTGACGAGCATGGAAGCAATATCCATAGAGTTTAACTATGTTTCTGTGCCTTATGTTTGTTAATGCTCGTACCTCATTTAGGAAGCCTTGATCGTCATTCTCAGATGATGAATGAAGTTTCTTGACAGCAACTAAATTGTTGGGTTGTAACACAGCTTTATACACAGTACCGTATCCTCCCATCCCAATACAAAATGCATCATCAAAATCATTTGTTGCCTTGATGATTTCATCATACATCGCCTGTCCATCAAAACTTGTTATTGAGAAAAATTTGCCACCTTCTTCGCCTGATGTTACCTGTGGAGAAGTTCTCTTTCTACGTTGATAAGCAATGAGGCCACACATGAATAAACCAATTAAAAGAGCCGCAGAAAGTGGGACCGTAGTTACAAGGATGAGCTTATGATGAAAATGATTATTTTTCTTCATTATCTTTTGACTTTCACAAAGTTTCAAACCTGTAACATTTCCACACAGATGACGATTTCCTTGTAATGCTTCTCCAGACACATTTAGAAAGACAGCATAAGGGGGAACCGGACCAGTGAGATCATTGTAAGAGAGGTCTATTTCAATCCCTCTTGGCAAGTTAATGAAACCATTAGGAATAGAACCAGATAGCTTATTGTGAGAAAGATTCATCATTAGCAGACTTTTTAAACTTCCAATTTCTGATGGTATCTCTTCTGTGAGTGAATTCCAAGATAAATCAAGAACATTCAGTTGACTTAATTTACCGATCTCCGATGGGATCTTTCCGCTGAGCTTGTTATTACTAAGATATATGTGATTGATTAGTACCCAATCACCAATATATCTTTGTAATGACCCATTTAACCTATTTTTGGATAGGTCAAGATTAAGGAGGCCATGCAGTGATCCAAGCTCTTGAGGTATAACACCTGACAGGTTGTTATCACTCAAGTCTAGATTTAACAAACCTTCCATCTCCCCAAACTCCTTTGGAATTTGGCCAGCCAAATGATTAGATGAAAGATCAAGCACCTGAATTGATTTCCCAAAATCCGGTGGTATGCTACCGCTGATGTTGTTATATCCCATCTTTAGTGTAGTCAATTTTTTGCATTTACCCCAGTTTTGAGATAGTTGCCCATGAAATTTATTATGACTGACATCAAAGAAATTTAAGCTAGGGTAGACACCAAAACTTTTTGATATATCTCCACTAAATTGATTAAATTCAAACCTTGCTCTTATTAAGGTGGAGCAATTCCATAGCCCTCTTGGAATAGGACCAGAGAGTTGATTATGACTTACAGATAAATTTTGAAGCTTTCCCCCTTGGCACAAATCATCAGGCAATTGTCCAAACAAATTATTTGTATGCAGCTCTAGAAAAAACAATTGTAGACTTCCAATTCCTTGTGGAATTGAACCACTGAGTTGATTTTCGCCCAAATCTAATTCAGTTAGAGACTTCGTATTCCCTAATTCAACTGGAATGGGTCCAGAGAGTTTGTTTTTGTTCAAATAAAGGATATTCAAAGACTTCAAATCACCCAAAGATGAAGGGATTGAACCATTGAGTTGATTTTCGTACAAAGCTAGTCCAGTGAGAGACTTCAAATTCCCTAATTCAATTGGAATGGGTCCAGACAGTTGATTTGTGTACAAATACAGGATATTCAAAGACTCCAAATCACCCAACGATGAAGGAATTGAACCATTGAGTTGATTTTCGTTCAAATCTAATTCTGTTAGAGACTTCAAATTCCCTAATTCAATTGGAATGGGTCCAGAGAGTTTGTTTTTGTACAAATACAGGATATTCAAAGACTCCAAATCACCCAACGATGAAGGAATTGAACCATTGAGTTGATTTCGTTCAAATGGATATTCAAAGACTTCAAATCACCCAAAGATGAAGGGATTGAACCATTGAGTTGATTTTCGTACAAAGCTAGTCCAGTGAGAGACTTCAAATTCCCTAATTCAATTGGAATGGGTCCAGACAGTTGATTTGTGTACAAATACAGGATATTCAAAGACTCCAAATCACCCAACGATGAAGGAATTGAACCATTGAGTTGATTTTCGTTCAAATCTAATTCTGTTAGAGACTTCAAATTCCCTAATTCAATTGGAATGGGTCCAGAGAGTTTGTTTTTGTACAAATACAGGATATTCAAAGACTCCAAATCACCCAACGATGAAGGAATTGAACCATTGAGTTGATTTTCGTTCAAATCTAATTCTGTTAGAGACTTCAAATTCCCTAATTCAATTGGAATGGGTCCAGAGAGTTTGTTTTTGTACAAATAAAGGATATTCAAAGACTTCAAATCACCCAAAGATGAAGGGATTGAACCATTGAGTTGATTTTCGTACAAAGCTAGTCCAGTGAGAGACTTCAAATTCCCTAATTCAATTGGAATGGGTCCAGACAGTTGATTTGTGTACAAATACAGGATATTCAAAGACTCCAAATCACCCAACGATGAAGGAATTGAACCATTGAGTTGATTTTCGCTCAAATCTAATTCAGTTAGAGACTTCAAATTCCCTAATTCAATTGGAATGGGTCCAGAGAGTTTGTTTTTAAACAGAGAAAGGATTTTCAAAGACTTCAAATCACCCAATGATGAAGGAATAGAACCGGTAAGTTGATTTCTGCTCAAAGATAATTCAGTGAGAGAGTTCAAATTCCCTAATTCAATTGGAATGGGCCCAGAGAGTTGATTTTCCCACAAATAAAGGTTATTCAAAGACTCCAAATCACCCAACGATGAAGGAATTGAACCATTGAGTTGATTTTTGCTTAAAGCTAATTTAGTGAGAGACTTCATATTCCCTAATTCAACTGGAATGGGTCCAGAGAGTTTGTTTTCGTACAAATAAAGGAGTTTCAAAGACTTCAAATCACCCAACGATGAAGGAATTAAACCATTGAGTTGGTTTTCGTTCAATTTTAAATCAATGAGAGATTCCATATTCCCTAATTCAAATGGAATGGGTCCGGAGAGTTGATTTCCCCACAAATAAAGGATATTCAAAGACGTCAAGTCACCCAACGATGAAGGGATTAAACCTTTGAGTTGATTTTTACCCAATTGTAAATCAGTTAGTGACTTCAAATTCCCTAATTTAATTGGAATGGGTCCAGAGAGTTGATTTGTGTGCAGATAAAGGATATTCAAAGACGTCAAGTCACCCAACGATGAAGGGATTGAACCAGTAAAATTGTTTCCGAAAAGTTGCAAAACGGTTAACTGGATTAGTTTACCAATGGTAGGTGGTATTACACCAGAAAACTGATTGGTTAAAAAATTAACATAGACAAGTTTGGACAGGAGTCCGATTTCTGGTGGGATGGGACCAAAGAATCTGTTTACACTAAGCTCAAAATGGGTAAGATTGCCTAGAATAGAGAATGGGAACCGGTGAAGCGTACCTTTTAACCCAGACGTCGAGAGGTTCAACTTGTTAATGTTCCCATCAGCATTGCAAGCAATTCCAAACCAAGAAGTGCACGGAGCGGGTGCACTGGGATTTGTTGGAAGGGTTGTCCAAGACGATACAATTTGGGAGTTGTTTGGGATTATAAGGCTTGCTTTCCATTTTAGAAGAGCATTTGCTTCCTCCAAAGAAGCAGAAGTAAAGTTGGGTACAAATGAGAGAGCGATGAGTAGTAGAGCTAGAGATAAAAGTAAGAAGTTTGAAGAAGCCATTGCTTGCTTTTGCATGTTTGTTTTCTATAAAGTGAAGGTTCGTATGTCTCTATTTATACTTGAGCTACCCTTTTCTCATAAATTAATTTCCAATTCTCAGAAATTAAATTTCAGATGGTGTCATATTATTCCATAAAGATTGTTTTACTTGAGAAATTAATGTCCCTTTTTTGAGAATACTTTAATTGCAAACAAGTATTCTATTTTTTGTTTTCAAAATGATAAAGAATGTGTGATCATCAGCTGTGAAACTATGTGCTTTGTACAGATCATGGTGTGAAAGTAGAAAAAAGGCCTAAAACGAGCTCATCAATTTTGATGTTAAAATTCTTATAGAAGTATGAGTACATAATCAGATAATTCTTTATGTGTTATAATTTATTTTTTTAGTTCTGTTTGATGCAAAGGTGATAGACTAATATGAAGTGCATTTTACTCCAGGAGTCAATGTCCTTAGCAAACGACACTTATCTAGAGTATTAATGTATTATGTGGCTGTAATATGCATATATATAGTCCTTTTAGTCAATGATGGGTCGTATGTGGCTATGAGTTTGTTTATATCCGGTTGGGTTGTCAGGATATTTCAAGTTGCCATAGTTGAAGCATCATATCTTTAGTTTCTTCTTTAACGTTTGTGCAAGCAAGCACGCAACAGTAGTAATACGTAAAGTCAGTTTAAACATCCAGAAATGAGAAAAACACAAAACTTCTACTTAGATAATTAAATAGGCATTCTTCCTTGATATTGGTTTTGCACTTTGATTCATATAGTAAACTTAATGAGAGGTAGATGCATTAAGTATTGACTATATCAATATTATATATTTAGACTAAAAAACAATATAAGCTATATTATTGGTGTTTATGGGTGCTAAAATAATTAGTAAAAAAACGCATCGAAAAGTTTTTCGGGTTATTGTGTTCGGGTCAATTAAACCCAACCTTGTAAGCCTTATCCGGTTTGGGTCAAGTCAACTTGACCCTACTAAGAGCACTCCTATTAATATTAGCCACTGCTCTATTACTTTGCTTCTTTGTCGGCAAGAATATTGCATTTCAGTTGGTCAAGAATTATGTCACCAATACATGGGGTAAGTTTGGTTTAAAGAAACTTATGAAGAATGATGATGGTGTATTTCTCTTTAAATTTGATTCTAGAGAGGGTGTTGAGAATGTTCTTCAACGAGGACCTTGGATAATTCGTAATTCTCCTATCATTCTCACTAAATGGACTCCTAACGTGCTATTGTCCAAAAGTGAGGTTACCAAAGTGCCTGTGTGGATTAAATTGCATAATGTGCCATTACTTGCATATTCGGAAGACGGGTTGAGCCTTATTGCTACTCAGGTGGGTAAGCCGATCATGTTAGATGCATTCACTAGCTCCATGTGCGTTGACTCATGGGGTCGTATTAGTTTTGCTCGTGCTCTGGTTGAGTTATCATCGGAAGCTGATCTTAAACATGTGGTAACTATGGCTATCCCTAAGAAGGATGATAGTGGTTTTACGACGGCTAGTATCAAGGTTGAATATGAATGGAAACCTCCACATTGCATGGAATGTAAAGTGTTTGGGCATGATAATGCTTGTTGTCCTAAGTCTCCTAAGGAGCATCTTGCTGATGCTCACATCTCGACCTTGGATGTGAATGATGATGGTTTTAAGGTGGTGCAGAATCGGAAAGCCAAAACCCAAGGTCCGAAGTTGTCTAGCGGTATTAATATGGGTAAGGGTCCTAAATTTGCTCCTAGGAAGCAGGTTTATATCCCAAAGAAGAAGACGTCGGACGTTGCTACTGTTAATGCTACAGGTACTCATGTTACTACTTCTAACTTGTTATTCTCTGTTTTGGTGAACAAAGAGTGATCATTAACAGATTGAACAAAGTTATTTTCTTTTAAAACACTGACAAGTTTTTCATTCCATTTCCTGGGAGCTTGTTTTAAGCCATATAGGGATTTGACAAGTTTACAGACTTTATTCTTATTGTTCTCATTACAGAACCCCTTGGGGATGGTCATATAGATATCCTCATCAAGATCTCCATACAAGAAAGCATTATTAACATCAAGTTGAAACAGAGGCCATTTGTTTTTTACGGCTAAGGCAATAAGACATCTGACAGTAGACATTTTTACAACAGGAGAAAAGGTTTCATCATAGTCTATTCCTTCTCTTTGGTTATAGCCTTTAACAACTAGTCTAGCCTTGTATCTATCAACTTCACCATTGGCTTTATATTTGATTTTAAATATCCATTTGTAGCCAATAGGAATTCTATTAGGAGGTAGATCAGTTATATCCCAAGCATGGTTTTCATTTAAGGCCTCAATTTCAGAATTCATAGCATCAACCCAATTACTATCATGGATAGCTTCTTCATAACAGGTAGGTTCAATACTTTTATTAAGACTAGATGCAAAGCAGTAATTATCTTTGTTAAGATTGGAGTAATTAACAACCTTTTCAACACCATATTTGACTTTTCCTTCTATAATAAAGTCATTAAGATTACTGGGCAACTTGGAAACTCTGGTTGACCTTCTAGCAGTAATGGCTGGCAAGCCTCTTTCTTGTTCAGCAGAATCAGGTGTTGTATCAGCAGGATCAGAAACTGCATCAGTAGGATCAGAAACTGCATCAGCAGGATTAGAAACTGCATCAGCAGAATGTGAATCATGTGATATGTTGCCCTCAGGGTGTGTATTATCATCTATAGATGTTGCAACTGGTTCGTCAATCCTAGTAGGATGAATTACCACTGTGCCATCATCATAGAATGTCACTCTCCCTTCATCATTGGGACTTATTTGTGAGTCAAAGAAATTTTTGTGATTTAAATCTTTTGGTACAAAGGTTTCAACAAAAGGTTTTGACACAGAATTTTTCATTTTGAAGGGAAAAACAGTTTCATAAAATTTGACATCTCTGGAGTAAAAGATATTTTTTGTTTCAAGGCTCAAGAGTTTATAGCCTTTCTTCTCATTTGAATAACCGATAAAGACACTTTTTTCAGACCTACTACCAAATTTATCAGAGATGTTGAGAATGGTGGCATAGCATAAGCAGCCAAAGACTCTAAGGAGAGAGTGAAGGGTCATGCCCATACACAAGGAAGAACGGGGACTTGCCAGACAGAACTGAAGAGGGCAACCTGTTTATGACATAGGCAGCAGTTAGAACACATTCAGACCAAAGATTTAGAGGTAATTCCCCCTGAAACATGAGGGATCTAGCTACATTAAGGAGATACCTATGTTTCCTTTCTGCAATACCATTTTGTTGTGGTGTATAAACACAAGAGGTTTGATGTAAAATTCCTTTTTCATGGAAAAAATGTTGAAGTTTATTATTGACAAATTCTATCCCATTATCACTTCTAAAGATTTTGACATTGTGTTTAAATTGATTTGATAGCATGTGAGTAAAGTTAACAATGGAAACATAAACATCATCCTTCCCTTTAAGCATATAAACCCACACTGCCCTGGAATAGTCATCAACAACAGTTAAAAAATATTTGTAACCATCTCTGCTAGTGACTTTATATGGTCCCCATACATCAAGATGGACAAGTTGACCAATTTTAGTTGATTTATGTTCACTTAGAGGGAATGGTTCCCTGGTTTGTTTAGCTTTATTACAAGTATCACAGAGATGATCAGTTTCAGATGCACTATCAAATTTAAGTGTGGGTTTAAGTATGTGTAGGACTTGGTCAGAGGGATGACCAAGTCTTTGATGCCAAAGATTTTTTGAAACATGACAAACAGATATGCAGTTATTAGAGATAATCTTACATGAAGAATCAATATCAAACATATATAATCCATTGTGTTGTTTACCAATCCCCACAATCCTTTTTTGATGTAAATCCTGTATATAGCAGTTAGATTCATTAAATCCGACAAACATCTTATTGTCTCTAGCAATTTTATGAACAGACAGCAAACTAACATTGTACTCAGGAACAACAAGTACATCAAAAAGAGTTAGATCATTATTGATCTTTAAATCACCAATTTTTGTAATTAAGGCCTGAGTACCGTTGGGATGTCCAACAGTTAAACCAAGATTTGAAATGTTAACAACATTAATTAAAAAAAATTCAGTCACAGTCATGTGCTGATTTGCACCAGAATCAACAATCCAACCAAGACTGATGTTTCCAGATAATGTCTTAGTATTGTTGTTAAAAAACTTGTTGAAGTTTATATTAAACTTGACACTGCCATTAAAGAAGGTTCCTGAAAAAATTTTACCTGCCAAGTTGGCATTAGCAGATGACACATTGTTGTTTTTGAGAAGACTCATAAGTCTTGAGAGCTGTTCATTAGACAAGGAGACAGGAGAGTTGCTGGCACTATTATCAGTGACAAGATTGGTTTCAGCAGAAACATTGTTACTGCTGAAAGGTTTACCATTAAAATTTCTCTTAGCATATCCCGCAGGATAGCCAACAAGATCATAACATCTATCAATGGTGTGACCAGGTTTTTTGCAATTGGTACATTTGAGGTTCATGTTTGGTCCTCTGCTATTAGAGCTGTTACCAGTATTAAGACCATAAACTTTGTTGTTAAAACTTCTTTTGTTATCAAAAAATTTTCCACCATCAGAAGTTTTTGCAGCAAAAGCTGTAGCATTGGGTTTAGCAGAGCTGTTCCCAGATGATACATTTCTGTGAGACTCTTCTCCAGTGACAACAGAGAAAGCAGTTTTGACATTAGGTAAAGGGTCTCTGGTTAAAATATTGCTTCTGATGGGAACATAGGAGTCATCAAGAACCATAAGAAATTGCATTAACTTAATTAGCTGATTATGTTTTTCAAAATGTTTTGCAGCCTCACAAGTGCAAGGAGGCAAGCTAATCATACAATCAAATTGTTTCCATAAAGAGTTAAGATTGTTGTAGTAATCAGTAAGAGAGGACCCACTTTGACTAAGGGAGTTTATATTTTTATGCAAATTAAAAATAGCTGAACCATCAACCTTATCATAAGTATCTTTAAGATCATTCCACATTTCATAAGCAGTTTTGGCATAGATAGCCCCAGCAAATAATTCAGGGCTGAGAGAATTAAGAATCCAAGTAACCACAACAGAGTTACAAGTGTCCCATTGATTAGCAAGATTAGGGTTTGAATCGTTTCTTATGCAAGTACCATCAATAAACCCTAACTTATTATGGTTCCTTAAGGCAAAGGTCATGGCCATATTCCATATTTTATAATTTTCAGTTCCTGTGAGTTTGATAGAAATAATGGGAGTCCCATTAGTGTTATTAGGGTGTAAGTACAACCCCCAAAGGATAAGCTTTTCTCAGTGGAACCACCACCAGCAGCAGTATCACCAGCAACCATAATAAAGACAGTAAGACAGACAAATAAAACAGACAGAGATAATAATAAGACCAAATAGATAGATAAATAAGACTTTGAATTTAAGAAACAATAAGCACCAAGCCTGTGGACTAGGGTAAACCAGAGCAGGTATTCGTACCACTCAAAGGTGGCAGATCAAGATGTTAGTCTACCCGTTTGCACCCACAAAGACTTAAGTACTGTATGTTTGAAGAAGAGACAAGATATAGACTTACAGAGAAATACGCAGCGGAAGAACAAATCACAATTACCCTAGATTCACTTAGTCTAGGGCTAATTGTAGGTAGAAGATAACCAGTGATTACGCCAATAGCAATAACCCCAAACCACCAATAGTTACCGAAGAGAATCAATGAGCCTGAAGCTCTGATACCATGTACGAAAGTATAGGCAACCAAGATGAACAATATAATCTTTATTCAGATCTAAGCTGCAATAGTCAGCTTAGATTAAGTTTACAATAGTATCCAAATGTTACAAGGTTAGATTAATGTCAATGAGACAATAATCATGTAAATGTAAAGACAAGACAAGATCAGTGAAAATGATCTGAAAGAAGAGAAGAGAGTGATACAAAAGACTGCACACTCAAGTGTGTCTAACCCTAGATAAGGGGACTTATTAAATAGGAGATTAAGTTTCACTAAGACCCCTCTAACGGCTAGTAGTGACTCATCAGCAGAAACGAAGAAAAACTTCAGCAGAAATGAGATTCTTGGAACTTTAAATCTTTAATCGTTTGTCCAGGTTAAACCCCTGTAATTAATACTGCAATAAGCCACAACTAGAAAGCCATTAGCAATTGATAGAATGATATGTTTGCCACAGGTTACCAACCCAAAATTTAACAAGTACCAACTGTATTGAAACGTTTGAGTTAAACAGATGATTGATGAACCAATAGACCTTCTAAAAATGTTACTCTAGCAAACATCAATGAGCGAGCATATACAGATGGCAACTTCGACCCATTTACATATATATGGGTCAATTTGGGTAGTATTTTCTCACAAATGAGTCAGTTTTGCCATCTTTAAAAGCAGGCAAAATCAGAACGGGTCAAATGGCTCAAACAGGTTGAAAGCTGCCGACAGAGTATTACTAGACCCGCCATTTTGCCACTATAATGATACAAGTCAAAAAATACAAATATCAAATGTACCTGACTGGGGAATTCACTAAAAGAAGAAACGCCAAACAATTTCTGTGTTATATCAGGATCTACAGAGCCTCCAACATAAATTAAGCAGTCCTCTCCGTTTTCAAGAAGATAGATCCCGTCATCGCTCACATGTTCACTAGAGAGTGGTATAGGAGGGGGAATAACGGATCCATCGGTATCCTGTAGCCACAGATGAAACATGCCAAAAAAAACATGTAAGATGTAGAAATTGAATATTCAGACATTGTGTGAAGTCATATTATTCTATACCTTTGAGTCAATATCATGAACACTTATCATTCTGGGATACACAAGCGGGATTGCTAATTGGACAGAAAGTGAGGTGACATAGTTGATCCAAAATGACCTGTCATCTATACGCCCGTCACTTCGTAGTCCAATACTTTTAATCAAAGCTGCAATCAAGAAATAAAAGAGGAAAATTACCTGTGTGTATCTTATGCAATATTAAACCAAAACATTTAAGTGGTATCTACTATCTAGGGGGTGGGCAAATCGAAAGAATCTTTGGATTCGTTATAGTTTCACTAGAGGTGGCAAGATGACCAGGTGAAAAAAGAACAAGTCAAAACAGGTCATCTTTAGCATGAGCCCGACCGAGATGACCCATAAACACTTTTTGCTCGTCATTTTTAAACTTATAGAGATCGTTGAAGAGATGATTATGATTACCAAGATTATTATCTTAAATCCTTTAAAAAGGTAATTTATGAGGTTGTATACATTATAAAAAACCTTAAGGGGACTCTCAACACATATGATACATTCCCCTTCGATCAAATTTAAGGTAATAAACGAATGCGCTGAAATTGCCACCTCTAGTGGCTCTCATTTTCAATGAACGGTCTGTGGCCAAACTGATTTAGATATGTTTGTATTATTGGTTTTGGTCGGTATCCGATGCCACCACTACTTAGAATGCCTTTAATATAAAGAAGAAAACAGACCGAGAGTGTATAGAGGCAACAACTTGAGTGCCTCAGGAAGAATTAGCTGTCCAGATGATGACACAGTTGCACAAAACTTCCGATAAGAATGAAGTATACTAATGCAAAGATCTGTCACCCGATCCCTCACTTGAGGTAATGGAGTAATAGGGATTTCATTAGCCGCTGCAACATAAAAAAAAAATAATAATAAAATAAATAAATAAATAAATCTTTATACTTTTATAGTATTCAATAAAGCAAAAGTGACATCCAAAATTAAACAAATTCAAATACCTTGCTTTAGGAAACAAGAAAACTGGGTGTCTAAATCAGCTGAGCGAAAAAGATTGCTCAGCATGCTTGTGCAAGGCAACGATAAAGTGGACACACGTATTCTTCTTTGCCCATATACAGTAGTATAAAGAAGCGCACACTGGAAAGAACATTCTGTGCCATCTGTTAATTTATCATCATGTTTCAAAGTCACCATTATAGATTTTCACAATCAACCTGCAAAAAATAAGTTTCAATAAAAGTGATCTTATATGTTAGGAATCAAGGTTAATAAATTAAAGTTCAGTATATACCGCAGCTAGGTCAACATCTGTGGGTATGCTTTTACAGAAGTTTCCAGAGTAGTCTTGTACTTGAAGACCCTAAAGAATCGAAGGGAGGAGACAACAGAGATGGATAAATTTACCAATTTCAGAAAACATATTAAGAGGTGACCATTTTGACCCATTTAGAAATGAATGGGTCGATCGGGGTTATACTTGATTTTTTAAGGACAACATAAAAATAAGTGCTAGAAGGAAACGGGGCAAATTGGTCTAAAACATTTTATTTGAAACATTAAATCGTTGTCGAAATAAGATTACATTCTGTAATCATATTTGACACATCAACTAGGTATGAGAAACTCGAAAATTAATGATAAGAAGTGTTTCGGGTCAAGCAGATCCAACCAATACCGAAACTTACACTGATTAATTTGACCTGATACCCAAACCGACCGACCCATTTAATTTGCCACATCTATGACTGTAGTATGAAAGTGAAACTGAATCAGACATCTTTTTAGGGCTCACCTGGCTACATCTAACACGCATTACTGCTTCAAAACCTTGTGGTCTTGTCACATTCCATCGCAGATCATTGTAAAGTTTTGCAGGATCCGAAAGTGCAGAAAAAGGGCGATAATAATAAACCTGAAAATATGAGGGAACTTTATTAAAAGGGAATCATGAAGAACGGCAAGAAAACCTTTGACAAAATAATGTCTCAGCTAGCAAAAAAAAAAAGTAAGATTGCAATGACTACCTGTCCTCCGGTGGTTCGAGGGATAACTGAGATTGAAGCAATGTCAACATAACTTTGGGTAGTGATGAATACATCGACAGAGACCTATAAAATATTCATGATCATATATACAATTTGGTAAAATAAAAGCACAATGGTTGAATCTCATCAAAGAGGTGGCAAAATGCGAATCAGATAAAGGTTCACCTGGTACTCTGCAAATTCAATAGCCAATGTCTTCATAGTCTTGTCTACTGGTTGAAGTAATTTATGAGGTTCCTGCGGTATTAGAGCAAAAAAAAATAGATTAACCTCTGTTTTCATCAGATGCAATCTGATGAGGCCATGATACATACTGTGTGTATCCCATTTATATCTTAGTACCACGCAGATATGATTCTAATATCAAAAAGATTTAGAAGAAAACAGGTCAAAAATGTCAACATTAGCCCAAAGTATCTTTTAATGCATAAGACCGACTAAATCATTACAACAAACATTACATTATTATTGAAATAAGATGATTTTGTAATCGTATATAGACTTGAAATATAGGACAAAAAAGTTTTGGTTCAGCTGACCCCAACCAATTTAGCATGTTTGTTTAACCCGGTCATTAGTTGATAGTACCTTCTCTCCTGCAGAGATGTTAGTTCTTCCTTCAGCCTCTCTAGCAGAAAGAGCCGCAATACCAACAGAAGGCAAGACTGAAACATAATAAAATGGGGTCAATATTTATTGACACAACTACTATGTTTCTACCTAAAACATGGTGAGAATATAAATAAGCTTGCCTGATTGAAATACCAAAAGTTTGCCTCCGGTACTCTTCATTGCCAGAAAAGCAGCCTGGTTGACATAGATGAAGCAATAGTCACGTAGACTGCTAAACTGATACTAAGTGGGCGCTTGGATGCGCGCTTTGAAAGTGATTATTTGATAAAAAATTATATCAAAATAAACGGGATGACCAAAAAAAGATGATCTGAGAAGAAAAAGAAAATAGAGACGTCTTTTGAAATAAAGTGACAGTCTCTGAGATTAGGTTAATGGTAGGTATATAGGTAACTTCTTCTACCCTTAGACACGCTGTGCTTGCACTGGTACAAATGTACAATCAAATAGAGAAAATTTAATACCTTTATCCCGGCACCAAAAGCAGAATCAGCAGTTTTATTACTCTCAAACATACTTGGGATGCTCTCCAGCAAAAAGTTTAGATGATCACGACACTGTAACATCACAATGATGTGAAATACGTTGGGAATCAGTTCCAAAGTCACATAAAACTGGATGAAAATAATTTCTAGAATATGACAGATAATCATGAGTTGGCAAGAACTGCCAAGAAAAGAGATCCATCACAATTTCAAGGTAATGCATGAAATAACTTACCTCGGAAAGTTGAACAATAACATCAGTTTGAAGAGGAGTGTAAACATCTTCAACGTCAGGAACTATAAGCATCAATGGCTGCAACAACAAAACACAAAAACTTGATCACAAAAAGCAATATCATCGTGTAAGTTACTAAACTAGAGGTGGCTGTTTCGACCCATTTACTTATAAATGGGTGGCAAACATGGTGAACGTTGGACAAAGTTTTTTTTTTACGCATACAATCTACAGCCTTCACCGAACCAAAAATCTATAAACAATAATATACCTGTTGCAATGCCCGTTTCAGATTGTAAAAATGAATGGTTGAGTCAAATGTGGAAATTCCCACCATTGTTCGAGGACCCTCCTGCAGCAACCATATTATTAGTTTGTTACTTCAAAAAATCTACGGCTAATTGTAAACATGAAACAGATCACTAATTACATACCAGCTTCGAACCTATTGTCAGAGGATAAAACATCAATAAGATTAAATACTTAAAGGGAGTCATGCGCCACCACGAGTACTAAAGGTGGCAATTGTGATCAAGTTAGGAACATCTACTTTCAATTATATTATAATTGGAAATTTGAAATAATCTAATTCTTGTAATCAAGTTAGGAACACTAATTATTTATAAAAAGAAGAAGGTTTTAAAAACCTGGACAAAAACCAGGTCAATAACCCGACCCATATCTAAGATTATGCCAATTTAGACCCATTATCTGTCCCAACTATTTTCACCTCTAGCCACGATTAACATGAACTTACTGGAAGATCAGCAATGACTTGGCTGATAGCACTGCAAGCTCCCGCCGTTGCACGAGTTTGCAAGGCATTCATTGACACATAATGAGGAAAAAGAATACAGCAGGCATTGGCTCACGTACCTGGGGAAAATATAACAAAATATTATAAAGAAAGTATGAATGTTGAGAGAAGTGCAAAAAGAAGCTAGAGATCACACGAACCAGGAATTCCCTTGTGGCAACGAATTCAACTGTTCCTCTGCATAGCTCAGGCCGTTCATCAGCGTCCCTTTGCCTGCCATCTGGACCTAAATTGCATTGATAGTCACGCGGAGTTTCATCCGTGAAGCCTGCAAAAGGGTAGAATGTAAGACGACAAGTTGAACTAAAAGTGGCATATTCAACCCATTCACTTGTAAGTCGGTTGACATGGGTTATATTTTATTTCCAACAAGTCAATATACAAGCTGACATGCAGCAGTTCAAATCAGCAGGAAAGATGTTTTTATTGTCAATATATAAATTTAAAGGCTAAAACTTTGTATTGTTTCTGTATTCATAGTCAGCTATTAGCATGTAGGTCAGTGTTGGAAGTTAACCATTGACATAGTTAACAAACGAAGACTTATAGGACATGTTTATATTAGTATGTAATTAGAAGGTAGTATTATGTAATTAGATCAAACATGAAAGGGTGCAAAGGTTGGCCAAACGACACAACCATCACCATTACAGGAAAAGTGGCAGTTACCAAAGATGGAACCAACACCACCGAAGCATCACAATGGTTCACTCATAACCATTCAATTAGTATAAATAGGCTTATGTATTGTAAGACAAAGTAACAGTAATAACGATTCTTTATTTATATATACAAAGATTATTACATATTTCATGCAAGTTTAATCCTACTGGGACAATATTGGTATCAGAGCACAGACTTTTTGTGATTGAAATCAACCCCAAATCACCAGATTCATCTTCTTTACAAAATCAGATTACACACTTCGATTGCCGCTTCAATCGCTGTTTATACAACCTATCAGAAAATTTTGTTTGCCGATACCAAACAACAGAAAGAAAAAAATCAATTTTGTTCGTTTTTTCCGAACAACCAAACATCAAAATTACTATTTTGATCAGAACACAAGAAATTGAAACCCACTGTTTCAATCCGAATACGAGAAGAAGAAAATATTCCATTATTTGTTCGCAGTAACGAACAACAGTATACAACAATTGAAACCCTTGTTTCAATCAGAAAGATAAAAAAAATGGAGAAGAACATACCGAGAAGAAGAACCGAAAAAAGAGATAAGTGCAAAACAAATACCCTCTTTTATAAGAAATTCAAGTTGGTCAGATTCGTATTTTAAGTATACTATTTATAGAAGCTTTTAGATATTCTAAAACAAAATATCTATTAAACCAAAAGTGAAGATCATTCGGAAAGAAAATATGCCAGGGTCAGATAAAGAGATAGTAATACATAAGGAAGTTGGTTCTACCCAATTTCGATGTCCTATGTTAAAGTCCACAAACTATACTGTGTGGGCAATCCATATGAAAACCATACTTAGGGCAAACGGATTGTGGGAAATGATAGAACCTACAGGAAATACAGAACCAGATGAAAAAAAGGATATGACGGCGACTGCACATCTGTTTCAAGGACTTCCTGAAGATATGATATTACAAGTTGCAAGTTGCAAAAATTCAAAAGAAATTTGGGATGCACTAAAGACAAGGCATGTCGGTGTATATAGAGTACAGAAGGCACGTCTTCAAACACTCAAGACAGAATTTGAGATGGTGAAGATGAAGGAGGAAGATACTATTGATTCATTCGCTGCAAGATTAAACAGTATTGTCACTAGGGCAAGTGGTCTTGGATCAACGTTTGATCAACCAACTTTAGTACGGAAACTTTTAAGTTCTGTACCTAGAAGGTTTGTTCAAATTGTTGCAACCATTGAACAATTCGCTGATTTGGAAACGATAACTCTAGACGAGACAATTGGAAGATTAAAAGCCTATGAGGAAAGGACCAACCTAATGGATAAAGGCCTAGAGAACAATCAAGAAAAACTATTGTATACAAGACATGACAACAATAATGGACGAAGACATCACTATGATAATCAAGGAAGAGGAAGATATGTTCCACCACATAACCGAGGTTATGACAATACAAGACAACATGAAAGAAACGAGAATCACTCGAAAGATACATTTAATGAAGAAAAGAAATTCCCTCAAGATCAAGAAGGATTTACAAGGAATATTGATGAAGTAAGATGTTATAATTGCAACAAATTTGGACACTACGCATCAAATTGTCAACAAAGACCTCGAAGACAACAAAGACAAGAAGCATCGAACCTTGTGGAAGAAGATCTGGAACCACAACTCTTAATGGAATCCACAAGCTTCAACAAGGCTCAAGAAAACCATGACAAGGACGAAGATGAAGGAAGATACGATCAAGAGCATGAGACAAAAGAGGACTATGATGAATTAAGCATGGAAGATCAACAAGTCAAAGAAAATGACGTTTATGATAACAAGAAAAAGCCTAAAGACAAGACACACTTTTGGAGCACTATTACTTCAAGGTTGTTTCAAAAAGTCAAACACAAGATGAAAGGAAATTCGAAGTACAAATGAAGACAAGATCAAAATTGAAGATTAACTACGTCAATGCTTAAGGGGGAATGTTGGAAGTTAACCATTGACATAGTTAACAAACGAAGACTTATAGGACATGTTTATATTAGTATGTAATTAGAAGGTAGTATTATGTAATTAGATCAAACATGAAAGGGTGCAAAGGTTGGCCAAACGACACAACCATCACCATTACAGGAAAAGTGGCAGTTACCAAAGATGGAACCAACACCACCGAAGCATCACAATGGTTCACTCATAACCATTCAATTAGTATAAATAGGCTTATGTATTGTAAGACAAAGTAACAGTAATAACGATTCTTTATTTATATATACAAAGATTATTACATATTTCATGCAAGTTTAATCCTACTGGGACAATATTGGTATCAGAGCACAGACTTTTTGTGATTGAAATCAACCCCAAATCACCAGATTCATCTTCTTTACAAAATCAGATTACACACTTCGATTGCCGCTTCAATCGCTGTTTATACAACCTATCAGAAAATTTTGTTTGCCGATACCAAACAACAGAAAGAAAAAAATCAATTTTGTTCGTTTTTTCCGAACAACCAAACATCAAAATTACTATTTTGATCAGAACACAAGAAATTGAAACCCACTGTTTCAATCCGAATACGAGAAGAAGAAAATATTCCATTATTTGTTCGCAGTAACGAACAACAGTATACAACAATTGAAACCCTTGTTTCAATCAGAAAGATAAAAAAAATGGAGAAGAACATACCGAGAAGAAGAACCGAAAAAAGAGATAAGTGCAAAACAAATACCCTCTTTTATAAGAAATTCAAGTTGGTCAGATTCGTATTTTAAGTATACTATTTATAGAAGCTTTTAGATATTCTAAAACAAAATATCTATTAAACCAAAAGTGAAGATCATTCGGAAAGAAAATATGCCAGGGTCAGATAAAGAGATAGTAATACATAAGGAAGTTGGTTCTACCCAATTTCGATGTCCTATGTTAAAGTCCACAAACTATACTGTGTGGGCAATCCATATGAAAACCATACTTAGGGCAAACGGATTGTGGGAAATGATAGAACCTACAGGAAATACAGAACCAGATGAAAAAAAGGATATGACGGCGACTGCACATCTGTTTCAAGGACTTCCTGAAGATATGATATTACAAGTTGCAAGTTGCAAAATTCAAAAGAAATTTGGGATGCACTAAAGACAAGGCATGTCGGTGTATATAGAGTACAGAAGGCACGTCTTCAAACACTCAAGACAGAATTTGAGATGGTGAAGATGAAGGAGGAAGATACTATTGATTCATTCGCTGCAAGATTAAACAGTATTGTCACTAGGGCAAGTGGTCTTGGATCAACGTTTGATCAACCAACTTTAGTACGGAAACTTTTAAGTTCTGTACCTAGAAGGTTTGTTCAAATTGTTGCAACCATTGAACAATTCGCTGATTTGGAAACGATAACTCTAGACGAGACAATTGGAAGATTAAAAGCCTATGAGGAAAGGACCAACCTAATGGATAAAGGCCTAGAGAACAATCAAGAAAAACTATTGTATACAAGACATGACAACAATAATGGACGAAGACATCACTATGATAATCAAGGAAGAGGAAGATATGTTCCACCACATAACCGAGGTTATGACAATACAAGACAACATGAAAGAAACGAGAATCACTCGAAAGATACATTTAATGAAGAAAAGAAATTCCCTCAAGATCAAGAAGGATTTACAAGGAATATTGATGAAGTAAGATGTTATAATTGCAACAAATTTGGACACTACGCATCAAATTGTCAACAAAGACCTCGAAGACAACAAAGACAAGAAGCATCGAACCTTGTGGAAGAAGATCTGGAACCACAACTCTTAATGGAATCCACAAGCTTCAACAAGGCTCAAGAAAACCATGACAAGGACGAAGATGAAGGAAGATACGATCAAGAGCATGAGACAAAAGAGGACTATGATGAATTAAGCATGGAAGATCAACAAGTCAAAGAAAATGACGTTTATGATAACAAGAAAAAGCCTAAAGACAAGACACACTTTTGGAGCACTATTACTTCAAGGTTGTTTCAAAAAGTCAAACACAAGATGAAAGGAAATTCGAAGTACAAATGAAGACAAGATCAAAATTGAAGATTAACTACGTCAATGCTTAAGGGGGAATGTTGGAAGTTAACCATTGACATAGTTAACAAACGAAGACTTATAGGACATGTTTATATTAGTATGTAATTAGAAGGTAGTATTATGTAATTAGATCAAACATGAAAGGGTGCAAAGGTTGGCCAAACGACACAACCATCACCATTACAGGAAAAGTGGCAGTTACCAAAGATGGAACCAACACCACCGAAGCATCACAATGGTTCACTCATAACCATTCAATTAGTATAAATAGGCTTATGTATTGTAAGACAAAGTAACAGTAATAACGATTCTTTATTTATATATACAAAGATTATTACATATTTCATGCAATTTTAATCCTACTGGGACAATAGTCAGGTATATAAAGACACCTTTTTCTAATCGGTATGTATTCTTAGAACTAAATTATGGCAAAAGGTAGAAAACAAGAGATCAACACTCACCACAGAAGTTACATACAAAACGTCTTCCCTGATCAACAAACTTCATGAACGGATTGATGTAGCCTTTGCAACGAGAATAACGAACAGGGCCACCTTCGCCAAAATCCACAATCTGAAAAACAAATTCACATTTACCATATGGAAAACTTATGTATTCAACTTCTAAATTTGCATTTTGAAACTTATCACCTATATCTTCGTAGGTGTACTAAGTGAAAATTTTAATGTGCCATATCAGTATGTAAGATAGAGAAAGCAAATGGTTCAGAATCTACAATAGTTTCTAAAGTTGAAATGCAAAGTACTAGACCTAAACCTTCTACGAATATTCCTGTTCTGATTGAGGGATTAAGTATCTTAAATAATCAGCTTCCTACGCATATTTCTCTTCTGGTCGAGGGATTAAGTATCTTAGATAACATCATAAGGGGGTGTTTGGTTTGTATTAGGCAATCACTGTGGTTATAGGTTTGGGAATGGGTTTATAAACCCATCACCAATGAGGGTTTAGAAAATGCCTACTTTTATGGGTTCCATACCCATTCCCAAAAACAAAACCCAAAAACCAAACAACTTTATTGGGATTGAAAGTCATTCTTTCATTCCATACCCCCAAACCAAACATGCCCTAAAGCTTCTACGCATAGTTCTCTTTCAATCGAGGGATAGATAAAATGATCTAAAGCAGTAAAGCGTCTACCCATATTTCTCTTCTGAATGGGGGGATCGAGTATCTTAGATAATCTAAACCTTCTACGCACATTTCTATTTTAATCGAGGGATCAGTTATCTCAAATAACCAGAATCCATATTAATATATGAAAGCATTTCAAGCGCCTGGATGTGCATAAAACGTGATACATGAAATAGCGTTTGGTATCGAGTGCTGGCAATTCGCAAGTATTTGGAAACTTATGATATAAACTATGGGCACATTCGTAATTCTACCCTACTTGTTACTAAAACTAACTATTTCGACTTCACATGCTCGTTTTTATTCAAATATACATAACAAAGTAAAGCATCAAAAAACTAACTTGTCGTGATTGCATTTGCCACGGTTGACTAAACATTGGCGGTCCAGAAGCCGCCTGCATCCCCCCTCACGGCGGCGCTCCAAAACCCGGCGCCCTCATCTGATTCTCACTCCCAATCCCACCTCCCAAAAACGACGACATAGTTTGCCGAGGCGGCGGACCACCACTCGGCACTCCACGCGGCAGCCCATTACTAGACGCAAACGGTACCTTGCGGAGGTCCTCTCGGACCGACACCAGGCGGTCCGGGAGGACCATGCGGTCCATTCGCCGCATTCGGGGGGCGGTTTAATTGCAAGTTTTGTAAATTAGCAGCAAGAAAATTAGGGTTAGGGTTAGGGTTAGGGTTATAATTTGGGGGAAAATTATTATTATTGTTAGAGCATGGGGTATGGTACTCGCCGGTTGATTTCGTTTCCTACGTGGACACTCGCCACACCATTTCGTTTCTCGCCGTGATACCATGCACCCTCGCCGAAAGTAATCTCGCCGTTGCAACGAAATAAATACGACAAAACGATTTCAAATTCTACCTGTTTAATGTTACCGCTTAATATGCAACGGTTCTTTTTTTTTTTTTTTTTTTCTTTTTCAAACCAAATATTTTACCCCCTTAACTCTATAAATAATACCCATATTTTATAAAAACATTCACACTTCACATTCATAATCAAAAAAATATTATCTTCATCATCTTAATCCACAACCAAAAATATCCCAAGATCCCAACGAGATGTCGTTTACGAATCTACTTAACTCGTCTTCCTCAAACCCGTCCACCCCGTCGTCTCAAAGCTCACAGAATTCTGCGCAAGTCAGATTTCAAGCTTTTCAATATCCAAGAGCATCACCACCGCAATTTTATCCATCACCACCGCAATTTTATCCGTCACAACCATCACAATCGCAATTTTATCCGCCACAACAACCACCAACGCAATTCTATTCGTCACAACAACCACCAACGCAATTCTATCCATCACAACAACATTACGTTGAATCACAATTCAAAGTACCTCAGCCACCACCAACCGAAACACGTGAAGAACGTCGACAAGGAAAGAAACCGGCCAAAACGACAAAGAAGAAAAAGAAGGCCGTTGTGAACTTGGACGCGGACGAGGAGGATGAGGACAATGAAGAGAGTCGAACCACCATTCGTTGGTCAAGCCAAGAGGAAAACGCCGCTATCGGTAATGACCGACTAAATGATGCGTTTTGAACTCAGATTTGGGAGAACTTCAAGGCTCGTAGTCTAGAGCCGAATCGTACAAAAAGTATGTGCACGGGAAAATGGACTCGGATAAACGGTGATTGCCAACAGTTTAATGGGTTTTACAAGCATTTGCAGCGTAAATCCGGGGAAAATGATGCTGATCACATTGAGAATGCAAGACTTGCTTTCAAAAATGGGACGGGGAAACAGTTTACTATGGTTTCGGCATGGAAGGTCTTGCGACAATATCCCAAATGGGACGCGCCGGAGGGGATCAATGTAGATACTATGGCCAAATTATTCGGCCCTGATCCTAGAGCTCTCCCAGCCGGCAAGCCTCGTCCGGCAAAAAAATCTAGATCAGTGGAGTCGTCAACGAGCACCGGGGGGATTCAATCGGATGCTATTGCGGAAGATTTAGCTCAAGAGTATAAACGTAAAGTTGACGGAGCGCGACAAGTGTACGAGGCGAAGATTGCAAGAGAAAAGTCGGAGCAAGAGTGCCGAGAAATGGAGTTTCTGATGCACGATATTGAACATTTGCCAGAGCCAAAAAGATCGATCCTCAAGAAGAAACAAGACGAGTTGGTAGCTAAATACTACAAATGAAGTTGTATTATTTAAGTTTCGTATGCTTTTTATTTTCCGTGTGCTTTTTAAATTTGTCGTATGTTTTTTATTTTATTTTACGTATTGTAGTTGTATTTTTATTTTATATGAATGAAATGAATTTAATTGTGTTTGGAAAATAAATAAAATGAGGGTGGGTGGGGCCCAAATGAAGAGAAGTGGGTAAGTTGTGATTGGGGGGTATTTTTTAGTTAGTGTGTTGGAGTGATGTGGAGGTGATGTGGCACACATGGGGCCCAAATGAGGAGAAGTGGTGAACTTATGACACCCCATGCTCTTACTAATAGGTCTATGTGCACCTCTTACTAATAGGTCTATGTGCACCTGGTGTAGTCATTCAATCAAATCAAATCAAATCAAATCACTAAAAAATATATAAAATAAAAATTTATATAAAAAAAGATTGGATTTTTATAACAGGTCGTGATTAATTAAGATGAGATTAAGTGAAAAAGGTTAGGAGGGCTAATTTGATTTGATGATTTGAAGAAGAAAAGGAAGGTGGTTTTTTATGTATTCAAATGTATCCACACTAACTTTGCTTATTCTTTTGCTTATGTTATTGCTTAAAAATAAGTGGTTTTAGGATGTTTTGGTAAGGGACAAAATAGGTAATTTGCCTGCTTTCTTTTGGAAAAAAGAAAAAAAGAATTATAAAATTTTACAATTAAGACATTTCGGGTATGTTTGGCGCAATGGACTGGGGCTGAGGCTTGGGCTGGGGCTAGGGCCAGGGCTTTTATTATAAGTCCAAATTGAAATTTGTATTTTTGTAGACTTGTTTGGCAAATGGGCTGGGGCTGAGGCTTATTATTGCGAAATTACTAAAAAATATATAATTAAATAAGTTTTATAGTATATGTTAGATATTTTTGTGAGTAAATATGTAATTTATGGTTCATAAGCTTTGGGTTAAAGTTTTTAGCCCCTTTTATGGGGCTAAAGTTTTAAGCCCCTTTTAAGGGTTTATAATTTCATAAGCCCGCATGACAAACGAGACTTATTTTATAAACCGGTTTATTTTAGAAGCCCAAGTCCCACAAGCCCCCAAGCCCTTCCCCAAACACACCCTTTCATTATATCACACGGTCATGTTTGCCCCCTTTTATTACAAAGAAAAATAGACAATTGCCTGCTTTGTAAAGCAGATTTCCTCATAAATTAAATGATTACCCGCATATAGTGACAATAGTTTATATTGTGTTAATTTGTGTATGCAATATTTTTTATATATGAGTGTATAATAAATGAGAGTTATTTAAATAAGTGTAATTTTTTTATAAATAAAAGTATTTTTATCTAACAAGATTACTTATTTTTTAGGTTTATAAATTTTAAACAAATGTATCTTCTCGTTATATGTTGATGAATTCTCTTTAGCAAGATTTTTACGATCGGGGTCTTATACAGGTTCATTTTCGTTTTTGCAAGATTGAGATCGTAATATCAGATTGAGATGTCATTTTCTTAATAGCCTTTTTAATATTATACAAATATTCAAATAAGTATATATCATAAGCACAAATTATTGCAACGTTTCTTTAAAATATTGTCCTAACTTATTATTATAGAATGTTAAGAAAGATTAACATGTTGTTTTTTTAAAGTTTATAAAACGTATCTCATAACTTCGTACTAGTTTTTTAGTTTCTTGTTCGAGAAAAGTAAAATCGCATCGGATTAGATCCAAAGATTCCATCATCAAAATCGAGATTCTATGAGATCTTAAGCTTGCAAAGATCTTATGTAAGATCGCGATCGTTTTTGCTACGTAGTATCATATAACCGTAAGATATTAAGATTAGGATCGGGATTTTAACTACCATGCTCTTTTGGTGTTTGTGTGGATCTTCAAGTATTCAAGTTTATTTTCACACAAAGGAAATGAGACACATACCACGCACTATGTCACCGCCAAAACTACTTTGTTTCACACCTAACCCTGACCCCTTATTTGACATCATGGTTTCCTAGGCCCCCTCTAACTCGTGCCATCTATGAGTGGATGTAATTAGAGGTGTGGTCAGGTGTCACGTCAACATCCACTCTCACCACCAAACCAACCACTAGATCCTCGTAATAAGGACCACTAAATCCACCACATAGACATACATTATTTAAATACAAATACACACTTACATACACACAAATAAACTTCCTTAAAACCTATCTGGTTGTTCACGACTAAACCTACCACCCACCACATTGGGTGGTGGTGGTGGTGGTGCAATAAGCTATCAAAAAAAAGTTAATTATAATCATACGAATACAAATAATAGACTATACTTATAATTGCTACGAAGTGCGGTCTTTATAATTCTCATCGGAAAACAACAAAAGGGAGGAAAAAAACGGAGAAAATATGTATATACTGCCCGGAGTGAATGGAGTCCTCTTATGAAGCTGAAAACGGTTCCTAGGTTTTCATGCAAACAATATGGCAAATGAGGCTGGAATTTCAGAGCAATATGCTTAAATCCAAGAGTGTAAAGGATTCGAGCTGCTCATGAGCAAATCGAGATCGACTCGACAAAAGATTCAAAAGAGTATAGTCTAGTTTGGGGCTCACTGAGCTCGATCATCACATCCAATGATTGATTATGCCGTCAAAGCTAAATGAACATTAGAAATACATACATATATGTCGGGATACATAGTGCATACATGTATAATCATAATTGTTGAGCAAGTCTGAGCCAAACTTTAAACTTCATATCCAAAGATTACTTACCTTTAACACATTTCTAAACATTTTGACTTTTTATATCTATGAAACCGATTATGGCTCAAAACGTTTAACGTAAATGAAAAAAAGAAGGGTTAATGGCATCTAATAGCAACGAATTTTCTCAAATATTCACATATCAGTTATGAATCCAATAAAATACCACAATACCCATCTTTTTCTTTTTTTTTTTTTTTTTTTTTTTTTTTTTTTTTTTTTTTTTGTGTGTTGATATCAACAAAAACTTGTTTTTTACCTCCAAAATCCACGTCAGCAACAAATGTACATGTCACGTCATAAATTTTTACCGTTATAATTCACGTCATATTGGGTTCATGTCTGATAAGTGAACATCTGACAAAGTTTGATGGGTATTTTGAAACATTTGAAAATGTTTTATGGGTATTTTGAAATAGCTAACTTCACGTAATTAACTTAAAAAATAAATAAATAAAATCAACGTATGCAATTTAACCGGTGTAGCCGGTTGTCGGTCATGCCATGTAAGCAAAAGTATGATATCGAGCTAAAATTTAATTGTTTGATGGGTATTGTGGAATTTTATTGAGTTCATAACTGATATGTGAACATTTGAGAAAGTTCGTTGCTATTATATGCCATTAAGCCAAAAAAGAAAAGAGATGAAAATTCAGGATAAACATTATCCTCAATTATCATAATTTTCTTAACAAGTTATCACTTTTCTTACTTAAAAGATACTCTATAGTTTGTTTCACCATCAATGCGGGACAAAATAAAAACCATTTCTATTTTTCAAACTTCTTGTTGTCTCCAAATAGAAGAGCATCTTCGACACTCGGGAAATCTTTAACTATCAGCTCCATTCTCGACAAACGAGAGTTAAGTACCTTCTTCTAAATCAAATGACACAATTATAATTATTTAAAATGTTAGACTGTTGTATATGAGTTTTGTAAATAGAAAATTGCTTTTTTTAGGCTAGAAATGAAATCTTATTGAAGGTTAAGCTGAAACCCTTAACAATTTGTGGAAGAAAATGCGTACATGACAAAATTCCGCTCTAAATTCTAGTAAAATTCATGAAATGAACAAATTGTACTTGAAACCAAAGGATCTCATACCATGTCAAAATTCTAGGCTAACAATGACACGTTCATTCACACATCAAACACATTGATATGTTCAGTCCAAGAAATGAAAGTAAATGGTTACTGTACGTCATGGCAGAATAATTCTTCTAGTGAAATTCTGAGACAAAACCGCAAGCTACAAGTCCAATACTAATAGCAATAGTGCCAAATTTCACTATATGATCTTCACATTGAGTGGAATGAACCGATGCCCGCAACAAGTCCACAGACAGCTATATTTTTACCTTTATGGTAAAATTATGGCTCATTTAGCGACATACTTGTTGAAAAAGCAAATTTCAAAGTCAGCAATAGTTACAGGCTTTGAGAACTAAAGTCAGCAGAGAAGTTTGAACTTCGCTAAGCATTGTCAAACCGAAGAACAATGATCAAGCAATCAACTGATTAAACAGTAAAACTCGAATGACTGAATGAATTTTATTACCTCAATATCACTTTCAGAAAACCATGGGAGTTCATCTCCCATGAAGAAAAATGTAGGGATACAAAGTATTGCCTCATATTATCATAAAAGTCAACCATAAAAGTCACTGATAAAAGTCAATGATCTAAAAACTAACTGATGTAAAGATATAACAAACTAAGTGAACTGAAACAAACCTTAAAATGACTTTAGTTTAAGTGGTTGGTACAATGGTACATGCTTATTTTTGAAGGGCAACAATCAGTTTAAAATAAGGAGTCCCAAACACCCCCTAAAATGCACATACGAGACTGAAAACATCTCTTTTGTGTATTATTAATGTTGTTGCCTCATGTATAGGAGAACTTAGTCCCCGTTTGTCTTGGTCGAGAACAGCAGTAGGTGCATTTAAAACGATGATGAAGAAAAGGTTAGTCTTAATTGCGATCGTGTTTTACTAAAATCTTAACCTTTAATGTGAATATCTTTCTGATTGTATTTTGCTTGGATTACGAATATCATTGGATGTCAAAACATCGAGGTTGACCGAAAGTTGATTGATGGTCTGAATGCCAATGGAAGAGGGAAACTGTTCATGCCTCTCATATAAACATTTCAAGTTAGTTAATAAACGTGCTTTAATTTGGATTTGTTCAAAATGTTAATATTGTCTTGTAGAGGATGCAAAATGGGTGGTTAGAAGGGTTGAGTAATGGGTCGAAATGGGCATTCTCGGTATGCGTTGAAATGGGTCGTGTCGGGATGAGTTGACTAGAAACAAAATTTGGTGTGGTCGGGTGTCACATCAACATCCACTCCCACCACAAAACCAACAATTAAATCCCCGTAATAAGGGCCACTAAATCCACCACACAAAACATACATCAAGGTTATAAATAGCGCGAGGCATGACGTGGCGACATGACCAAGCCTCACACCTTAGCGACCAAGGCGAAACTTTTGCGTTTATAAGGCGTGGCATAAGGCGGCACAAAATATGAAAATATTTATGTATTTATATTATATTTCATATAAATCGAGTTTACAAAAAGACGCGGCATAACGCGTGGCGTGGCGGCATTACCAAGTCTCACGCCTTTGTGGCGAAGCTAAATGAACATTAGAAATACATACATATATGTCGGGATACGTAGTGCATACATGTATGGGGTAAGGATCCACTAATAATAGAACTTAAAATGAGAAATATGAGAAATAACTATAACCGCATACTTGAGATGTATCTCTATTCATTTAGATGCATCACAATTAGTTTCGAAAGTGATTTTGAAGCGAAAACGATGCAAAGTAGTACTAGCAACAAATTTGACATGCAGATGACGAAAAATACAAAAGAATCGTCTAACTGATGAAATGCATCTAATATATATATGAGTTAATTATATGAATGGTCCATGTGGTTTGTCGAGAATTACGGATTTAGTCCCTAAACGTTTTTTTTGCAGATTTGCTCCCTATGGTTTGGATTAGTTACGGATTTGATCCGTTGATCATATTTTCTGTTAGTTGACCGTCAAATGGGTGTTTGGAAGGCTGAAATGACAAATATACCCTCGTACGTGTTTCATGAATGGTCCCTATGGTTGGTTTGTGGGTTATCACGAATTAGTCCCTGAATTTTTATTTTCTATTTTTATTTATTTAACTATTTATATAAAAAAACATTTTGTCGAAAATTTTATAAAAAATTCCAAAAATTTTATAAAAAATTTATAAAAAATTCCAAAAATTTTATTAAAAAATCCGAAAATTTTATAAAAAATTCCGATAAAATTTTTATAAAATTTTTATCGGAATTTTTTATAAAATTTTCGGAATTTTTTATAATTTTTTTTATAAAATTTTCGGAATTTTTTATAATTTTTTTTATAAAATTTTCGGAATTTTTTTATAAAATTTTCAAAATTTTTTATAAAAATTTTGGAATTTTGTCAAAATATTCTTTATTTAAAAAAAGAAAAAAATTTGTCAAAAAAAAAATCCGTTAAAATTTTATAAAAAATTCCGTCAGAAAGTGTTCAAAAAAGAAAAAAGAAAATTTTTTGTCGAAATTTTTTTATAAAAAATTCCGTAAAAAAGAAAAAAGTTTAAAAAACAAATTTTTTTACGCAATTTAAAAAAAAATTAAAAGAAATTTTTTTACGGAATTTTTCTTTTTTCTTAAAAAAAATTATATTTTAAAATTTATTAATAAAATTTTATAAAATTTTCGACAAAATGTTTTTTATATAAATAGTTAAATAAATAAAAATAAAAAATAAAAAATCAGGGACTAATTCGTGATAACCCACAAACTATTTGGACCATTCATGAAACACATACGAGGGTATTTTTGTCATTTTAGCATTCCAAACACCCATTTGACGGTCAACTAACAGAAAATATGGTCAAGGGACCAAATCCGTAACGAATCAAAACCATAAGGAGCAAATCCGGGAAAAAAAAAGGTTTAGGGACTAACTACGTAATTCTCGACAAACCACATGGACCATTCATGTAATCAACTCTATATATATATATATATATGTATGTAATTTTTAGCTAGAATATATATTATAATGTATCTAATAAATTAGGGATGCATCAACAATGATGTACCAAATTTCCATTTTATAAAACCATTTTAGCTTCACTATTTTTGGAAAGCTTTTTCTTAATATCATCGGTGAGTTTATCATGAGGTATGTTAACTAAATTTTCATTTTGATCTTTTGCAGTGGCTTCAAAATCGCCTTCAACAATGATGTACCAAAGATTAATATCTTTAGACTTCACATACGTTTCGAATCTATTTTTCCAATATATAAAACCATTAGTTTCAAGTAGTGGAAGTCGTTGCATGGATTGCCCTTCCTTGTAATTTTCAGAACCCATAGTGATCGAAAAGTTTTTAAAATACGGTTTACTTTAAAACTTTTTATAAACTTAGCTCTTGATGCCAATTATGGAAATCTAGAAGGGGGGGGGGGGGTTGAATAGTTTTGCCGATTTTAAGTTAGTTTCAAAAACTTTTAGATTCGATGTTATGTGAAATCGTATGGATGAAGAGAAAGTATAGATCTAAGAGTAATGCAGATAAAGTAAGTAAAGTAAAGGATAGAAATGACACAACCGATTTATAGTGGTTCGGCTACAAGGACACCTTCCTTGCCCTACTCCACTCCCCGAGTCACCTACTCGAGAGTTCAAGCACTATGTCAAAAAACTCCTTCAACTTGGCGGAGAAGCCTTCACAACGTTGCTTACACCTTTTTCCGGTACAAAGCTAAATACCGAGTCCGTAACACGGAGGACCAAACCAACACTACTATAACACAACAAATATGTGAAATATGAAATACAATATCTTCGCTACAGAAATCTTGTGGAGGAACAAATCAATCAAGGACCCCTTGCTTGGATGACTTGTAGAATGCTTGTGATCTCGCCTTAGAGAAGGACCTATATGAGAATCACAATAGAAGAAAGAAGAACCACTCTCTAGATCAAGTGTTTTTTTGTTAGAAGAGTGTAAGAATATATGAGAGAGTTTGTAAGAAGAAGGGTAAGTAATATGAAGAAATGACTCTCTATTTATAGGCAAATTCTTGCCACTGTTGCACGGATCCCACGGATCCCTTGCTTGAGGGATCCGTCTAGTGTAACTCCAGGGATCCTGAGACGCTCCTCTTTGCCCATGGGTTTTTGGGTTATAGGTCATGGGTCATGGTTTGAACCATGGGTATCTAAGTAGATACAATGTATCTAATAGATGCAATGCATCTAGTCAAATGGGTATGGGTTAACTCCATGGGTTATGGATATGCTCCATGGGTATGGGTTGTGGTATTTACACATCCTAATAAACTATTACAACAAATGAATTATTACAACAATTTGTATTAAATGACTATATGTAGATGCTTTACAAAACTAACTTGTATCCTCAAAGTTTTACTTATGATAACATTATATTTGTTATCAACAAAAAACAAAGAGATCGCTAAATATTAATAAACGTTTTTACGGTTTATTTGTATTTACAGTGTTTACTTATTATATTGTGAGTTGTGGTTTGTTTTCTTTTCTAGAAGATAGGAAGTGCATTGATATGTAAGATTGCCTATGTAACGAGCTGCGATATGGGATATCACCCATATCCGTTGTACTTAAACGGTTTTTTGGAGTAATGAATTTTATCGGGTCGTTGTGACCTTTTACCCCAAAAAAATGAATTTTTTCTTTCTTATAATCATAATCATTTTGTTGTTAATAGGTCTTCTGCCATCGCCACCTATGCCATCATCGCGCAACGGTAATGGTGGACCGTAAGGTCACGAAAACAATAGTAAGGACATAAAGACCCTCGGTGTCGATATCAGTAAGCAAAGGTCTAGCAATGTGGTGGCATAATCTCCATAATATTTTTATCAGCAATGGTAGCCATGGTTCTAGTCTTCGTTGCTGTTTGGGTTCTATTGGTTAAACGTAAGGAATGGACCCAATCAGGACACACCCCACCAGCTACTTTGGATTTGTAAACTAGGAACCTATAAGTAGCATATTCTCAAAGAATTCTACTTCAACAAATTCTATAATTGTGTTGTTGCTTATGTCCTCTACATTGGATTTGTAAACCAGGAACCTATAAGCAACACTATTCTTTGCCGGACCAAGATAAACAAAATCAACTGTTTTTTGTCTAAGTTTAGTTTTATTTGGTAAAGGTATTTGAACCTTTGACAAACAACCCCACACTTTCATCCTTTTATAAGAAGGTTGTTTTCCTTTCCATAATTGATATGAAGATTCTTCTTATGAGAAACTTTAATTAACACTGTATTTGCAGCAAGACATGCTTCACCCCATAGACTATGAGGAGCCCCTGAAGTAATTAACATTGAATTAATCATGTTCTATAATGTTCTATTCTTACGTTCAGCCACGACATTTTATTGTGGGTGTATGGGGCTGTTGTTTGGTGTACAATACCATAAGTAGAACAAAATTCAACAAAGTCATTGGATCATATTCTCCTCCTCTATCAGACCTTAGAATTTCGATCTTTTTGTCTAGTTGATTATCAACTTCTGCCTTATATGTCTTAAACATATTCAAGGCTTCATATTTGGTATTTATTAAGTACACATAACAAAATTTGTTGCAATCATCAATGAAAGTAATACAATAATTCTTTTTTGAAATCACATAAATCTGTATGGATTAAACGAAGTATTTCATTTGATTTTTCTTCAGATTTGTGTTAATGACTTGTGTATTTAGATTTAACACATATTTCATATTTGGATATTTGATCCATTGTGCACTTAGGCAACATGCCTAAGTATATCATTCTTTGCAAGGAACGAAATTAACATGGCCTAATCTAGAATGCCATAAGAAAGAAGGATCAATCATGTACACAGAAGCGGTGTTAGTGTCCGCATTATTATTATTAATAACATTGTCATCAGTTACAACACTTAGTTTAAAGAGTCCCAGATCAAGGTAACCCTTTCCAACATACACACCACCCTTAGTGATTACAAATTTATCTGATTCAAATACACCATTAGGGCCAAAATTTAGATTCTTTGTGATGTTGGGCACATGCAACACATTTGAGAGTACAAACACAAAACGAATTCAACGACTTTGGGTTGTTTGTTTAAGCTTATTTGTGGGCTAATTAGCTTATTTTATTTTGGTTTAATTATATCTCATAGGCCTATTTTTTGTTTTATTTTAAGACTTATAGGGTAATATAAGCTTAATTATCATGATATATTAAACTTATATAAGACCACTAAGTCTCAAAATAAGGCTGAAAATTCGGGCTTATGAAATATAAGCTCATAAACTCACAAATAAGCGTAACCAAACACCCTTAAGCTTACTTTTGGGTTTAATAGCTTATGAGTTTGTATAGGTTTATTAATCCTATATCATAACAAGGTTAAATAAGCCCATAAACTTCCAAATAAACCATTAAAATGGGCTCATAAGCCTAAGAAAAAGCTTAAACAAACACCCCTTAATCAACACAAATTATACCAAAAATCTGAAATCTGCCTAAAAAGAAACCCAAAATGTGTGCATAAAAGATAAATGTTAACTTACGTCGAATTTTTCTTTACAATAAACTTCAATAGCATCAGCTTGAGCCAAGAATAAGCTTAACCAAACAACCCTTACTTTTCGGTTTATCAGCTTATGAGTTTGTATAATTTTATTAGTATTAGGATCAAATGAGAAGAAGTCTTAAAATAAGATGTCACTTTTTACTTTCTTGAGCCAAGAATAAGCTTAACCAAACACCCGTGGTTGAATGTCACAATCAATCATTTCTTTCACCTCCTTAATCTACTGCTTCTCAATATCACGAGCAACAAACATACCTTGATTACAAATCAGCACATTAATGGGGCCCAAACTTTCAACAGCCTCCTTCACACTATCATAATCAGTGATGTCAGCACTGATTGTATCAACGTCTATTCCTGTTGAGATATGAGAGATTGATGTGTGCCATTGTTAATGGTGTTTGTTACTCACTGTGTGTGAATAAAATGAAATATAAGGATTGTTTGGGAATAAGTTTAATATGTGTCTTGAAATTGTTTAATTTACATGTAAGCATATCATCGGCGAGTAGCCAATGATGGAAGATAGCAAACTTTATTGGTGAACTCAATTAAATCTCGTATACCATATAAAACATGATTTAGTGATTGATAATAGTATTTAGATGAGACCCAATATTTATACTTATCATTAACCTAACACTTGAGTTTGAGGTTAAACGAATACAAATATAAGTAGTAAGTAACAAAAATACTAATGCCAATCCAATAAAATAATTCCACTTTACAACTTGGAGGATCAGTGCGTTTGACCTCGAAAATCAAAATGAAGTTTTTTTTACATATAGTTATATTCATTTGGCTGTTAATAGGTCTTCCTCCATCGCCACCTATGCCATCATCACACAACGGTAATTGTGGACCGTATGGTGACGAAACGGCAGGGACATAAAGCCTCTCGGTGTCAATAAAACTAAGCAGAGTGTTTCTTTTCCACTTAACAAGTGAGCCCAAACCCTTGTTTCTATCTTATTGGGTAGGTCAATAAAAACCCATCTCTCTCAGTTAAATGACTAATCTAGACATGTTTCGTAACCCCTTAATTTATGGTGAGTTTGTTTGAAGGTGCTTGATTTGCTCTAGGGACTCAAAGTGAAAAAGTAAATATTTGGTTAAATTTTGAATCTTGATATTTGGACATCAAACTCAAATATTTGCTTTTATCAAAACCAATACAAATAGGTGGGTTTTGAAGAATAAAGTGAAATCATCTTATTTTTAGTCTATCTCTCTTCTTTTTCAAACTTAACAAAAAAATAACTTATTGACTTCTTATTTTTAGTCTAACCAAAAGCACCCTTAGAAAACAAATATATTTATTCACTAGTTAGTGCTCACTTACTCATAATCTTTGTTAAAATTAAAATGTAAACTAACCACAGTATATTTAACTTACTACTCATCATAACCCTCGCCACTCATACTCTTTCACCAAAGAAAAAAGTACGACCTGGATGGTCCCAGTGAACCGGCCAACCCGGGTCAGCTGAAATCCAGTGGTTCGATCTTGGTTATAAATCCCCACAAAACCGGCTTGTTGTAACATCTTCGGTCATCGGTTCGACCGGTTCAGCAGTTGTAGCCGTGGTCACGGAAACAATGGTAGGGACGTCAAGCCCCTTGGTGTCTCTGTTGCTGTTTGCGTTCTACTTTACTATCCGTCACAAAATCATAGGAAGTGGGCCCGAGTCAGCTTCATTATCATTCCGGTCTAAACTTGTTGTATTTAGAACATAAAAATACAATTTTGTAATACCAAAAAAAGAAAACTACAACCTATAGCATTTTTATAGTAGTAACTTCACCATAGAGCAAAGTAAAAGTAAAGTTAAAAAAAAAGGGTAATTGAAACTAGGGACTAAAAGTTACAAAACAGAGTTAGTTAAAGGATGACACATATAAAATCTTCGATCTCATCTGCCTACTGGTGACATTTCGGTTGGTTAGGGATTGAAATGTTTGACTTTCAAAAGTCAAGTATTTGACATTATTATTATTTATTTTTTTACTGAAGATGGTTTATAATTGGATTGAAGTTTTGGTTGATTAGGGATTGATAAGGAAGTCGCACCACTGGATTGGGGGGCCCGCTTGAAGATAGCTTTGGGTGCGGCTCGGGGGTTAGTTTACTTGCATGAAGACTCAAGTCCCAAGAGTCATACATAGAGACTTCAAGTCTAGCAACATTCTGCTGGAACATGACTTTACTCCTAAAGTTTCTGATTTTGGTCTGGCTCGTTCCGCTTTAGATGAAGAAAACCAACATATTTCGACACGTGTCATGGGCACTTTCGGGTACGCTTTTCTTTTTCTGTAAATGAGTCAGAGATTATATGTCTTGGCCCGTTAGGGAACCCGCCGCTTCCAAATTTTCTTAAACTTCTTTTCATTTGAATTCAGGTATGTGGCTCCCGAGTATGCAATGACAGGCCATCTTCTTGTAAAGAGTGACATATATAGCTATGGAGTGGTACTCCTTGAGCTCCTAACAGGAAGAAAACCCGTTGACATGTCAATGCCATCGGGCCAAGAAAACCTTGTCGCATGGGCCCGTCCCCTCCTCCCAACACCAGAAGGTCTAAACTTGCTTATTGATCCATCACTATCCCCTGAAGTTCCATTAGACAGTATTGCTAAAGTAGCAGCAATAGCATCAATGTGTGTGCAGCCCGAAGTATCACACTGACCCTTTATGGGAGATGTGGTTCAAGCCTTGAAATTGGTTTGCAACAAGTGAGAAGAAACACGAGACCACTCAAGGACTTGTAGCCAGGAGGATTTGACTTCCTTGGACTTTGATCCGTGGGACAGTACAAACTCTGAATTTCAGTTGATGTGGAGAGCTGGTTTTCGGGTCTTGGGCTAGATGTACATTCGTATAGGATAACCTCAAGTTCAGGCCCGTTGAGGCTAGGAGATGTTTGCAGATTTGGGAAAAGATGAAGATATTTTCGAGTGGTAGTATGAGCGATTATGGAGACTTTTTGAAGTTATTGTCACGGTCACGTTCCTTTTTTGAGTTATTTTTTTTCTTTACTTTGACCATGGTCATCCCGACCCGTTGGGTTTGCAGGAAGATTTCTGAATGAGATGTACAGAAAAAGTGTTGCATTGTATTAGGAATGTATTTCCTTGGTATAGTTGTAAATACAAACTGCAACAGCAAATACAAGAGGTTCGGGTTGTCTATAAAAGTATCAATCTTTCCGTGCACCGGTTTTTTTATCGACCCAGCCGAGTCGCCGGTTGAACCGTCGTGTGGAACCGGCTTTAAGCAAAAAAATGACAGCTTCTAAACATGGAAATTCAATTCCTACAGCTACAAAAAAAAAATTAAATCTAACCAAACAATCCTTAATCTGCTCCAAAAACACCCTAAACATACCCAAACACCCCTAAAAAAAGCTCCAAACACCTCTCAAACATTAGAAATTCTATACCAAACCCATACTTTCCAACAGAAATACAGGTCCCAAACATTAAAAAAATGAAAGGTATGACACAGCTGGATTTAGCAAATGGGTCGAACCGGGTCAACAAGAGAACCGCCTGTTCATAAACAAGCAAACAACAGCCATGTTCCCGGTTCAACCTGGGTTATAAAACATTGCCCTCTTAAACAAAGACAAAATCAATTCAACGGTTTAGATAGTGTTTGTTTAAGCACAATCATGTGCCCCTGTGATTTAGTATATGTATCAGATCAATCTTCTTCTATGTTTGTTTGAAAAGTATTCAGATTTTTATTTGTTTGTGTGTGCGTTTGAATGCTCGATCATGGTGAATGTGTAACAAGCTTTTCTAGATCAATTCGTAGGTTGGATTTTTATTTTTCAGTTTTGTATTAGTGTGTGATACGTTCCGGGTCTCCAAAACACAGAACCGCGCGAACTACTACGATTTCTTTTATTCTTGAAGAAGTGGTCATATGATCATTACTAGTAGTGGAGAAAATAATCAGCAAGTTTATACCATGTTTTTAATTTAGGACTGTCCCATGCATGCATGATTTCATTTCCTAGAGTAGAAAAGTAGTGGGTCACATAAGGTAGTTATGCTTATTTTTATCCTATTTATATGTAATCTTTGTGGAAATTCTGACCCATTTAAGTATGAACGAGTCAATGTGGGATATGTTTCATCTCTGACTGATCAAACCAGTAAAATAAAGAAGTTTGATAATGAAAACGGGTCAAAAGGGGTTGAAGGTTTCACATACTGTACAATTTATTCAATAACATTGGTTGATAAGAATACCTAATTTGTTATCACACTGATTATTTCTAATAAGATTTAATGAAATTTTGGACCAAAGGTGTTTTGACCCGTTACTAAACCCAATCGACCGGCCCATGTTGCCACCTCTATAGTTTTCATTAAGCACAACAAGGAGAAATTAGATACCCTATGAATAGTTAAAGACACCAAGACTCGTGAATTTTTTGGATTGCCAACTTCAACTAAATCATCCAATTGTAGGTCTCAAAGTGGGAAAGCAGAACAGAAATGTGAAGGTTACAGTGCTATTTATAGCTACAACTGAGTACACGAGGCTATTTACATTGAATGACAATCTACTGCTGCATATCTGCTTTATTCAGGACAACAGAAAAACATAAAATATTTCTTAAACTTTATGACTTATGACTAGACATCATACAAAATTGATCAAGCATTAAGTTACTGATACACCCATCTTCATCCAAAGCCGATCATTCACTGAGAATAAATCTTTGACTTGGCGCATTGTTGGCCTTTCCTGTGGGTTGTCGTTCAAACATGCCCGTGTGACATTCAAAATTAAATGAGCTAGTTTCTCAACTAGAGGTGATGGTCGTGGAATCCGTTTATCTCCTACATTGGCCAGCAATAGATCATCAGTCGACATTGTTGGCAGACATGATATAAGTTCTCCAGGATGCTTTCCCATAATCACTTCTAGTGCAACAACTCCAAAACTATACACATCGCATTTCTCTGTCGCCACCATCGTATAAGCAAGCTCTACATGGAAGGAGACATGAGAATAAAAAAAAATGTTATATCAGATCATGATTAAGAGAAATCTGAAACTTGAGAATTAGTACATATAGTATATATAACTTTTAAAATATATGGTAGTTACCTGGTGCAATATAGCCATAGGTGCCTACAACCGCAGTCCAATTGGATGAATCCAGCTTTAGAAGCTTCGCTGTTCCGAAATCCGAGATATGCGCCTCATAATCAGAATCGAGAAGGATATTAGCTCAAGAAATGTCTCTATGAATTATAGGTGGTGTGCAATCATGGTGCATATAAGCCAAACCATTCGCTACAGCCCTAACAATTCTCACCCTTTTCAGCCAATCAATTTCCTTTGCTGTGATATCGCTACTCAAGAGTGATTTTAGACTTCCCTTCTCAAGATATTCGTAAATCAAAAATGAGTGACGAGCATGGAAGCAGTATCCAAAGAGTTTAACTATGTTTCTGTGCCTTATGTTTGTCAATGCTCGTACCTCATTTAGGAAGCCTTGATCGTCATTCTCAGAGGATGAATGAAGTTTCTTGACAGCTACTATAGTTTTGGGTTGTAACTCAGCTTTATACACAGTACCATATCCTCCCATCCCAATACAATATGCTTCATCAAAATCATTAGTTGCCTTGATGATTTCATCATACGTTTCCTGTCCATCAAAACTTGTTATTGAGAAAAAATTACCACCTTCTTCGCCTGATGGTTTCTGTGGAGAAGTTCTCTTTCTACGTCCATAAGCAATGAGGCCACACATGAGTAAACCAAGTAAAAGAGCCGCAAAAAGTGGGACCATAGTTACAAGGATGAGCTTATGATGAAAATGATTATTTTTCTTCCCTATCTTTTGACGTTCACAAAGTTTCAAACCTGTAACATTTCCACACAGACCATCATTTCCTTGTAATGCTTCTCCAGACACATTTAGAAAGACAGCATAAGGGGGAACTGAACCATTGAGTTTATTTTCGCCCAAATCTAAATCAGTTAGAGACTTCATATTCCCTAATTCAAATGGAATGGGTCCAGTGAGTTGGTTTTTGAACAGATGAAGGAGATTCAAAGACTTCAAATCACCCAACGATGAAGGAATTGAACCACTGAGTTGATTTTCACTCAAATCTAACTCAGTTAGAGACTTCGTATTCCCTAATTCAAATGGAATGGGTCCAGAGAGTTTGTTTTTGTACAAATAAAGGATATTCAAAGACTTCAAATTACCCAACGATGAAGGGATTGAACCACTGAGTTGATTTTCGTGCAATTCTAATTCAGTGAGAGAATTCAAATTCCCTAATTCAATTGGAATGGGTCCAGAGAGTTGATTTTTGTGCAAATAAAGGATATTCAAAGACTTCAAATCACCCAATGATGAAGGAATTGAACCATTGAGTTGATTTTCGCTCAAATCTAAATCAGTGAGAGACTTCAAATTCCCTAATTCAAAAGGAATGGGTCCAGAGAGTTGGTTTTTGAACAAATGAAGGATTTTCAAAGACTTCAAATCACCCATAGAAGAAGGAATTGAACCAATGAGTTGATTTTCGCTCAAATCTAACTCAGTTAGAGACTTCATATTCCCTAATTCAACTGGAATGGGTCCAGAGAGTTGATTTGTGTTAAAATAAAGGATATTCAAAGACTTCAAGTCACCCAACGATGAAGGAATTGAACCGCTGAGTTGATTGTAACTCAATCGTAAATCGGTTAGAGACTTCAAATCACCCAATGATGAAGGGATTGAACCAGTCAAATTGTTTCCAAAAAGTTGCAAAACGGTTAACTGGCTTAGTACACCAATGGTAGGTGGAATGACACCAGAAAACTGATTGGTTGAAAATTTAAGATAGACAAGTTTTGATACGAGTCCGATTTCTGGTGGGATGGGACCAAAGAAGCTGTTTACACTAATATCAAAATGGGTAAGGTTGCCTAAAATAGAGAATGGAAACTGGTGAAGCGTACCTTTTAACTCAGACGTCGAGAGGTTCAACTTGTTAATGTTCCCATCAGCATTGCAAGCAATTCCAAACCAAGAAGGGCACGAAGCGGGTGCACTAGTATTCGTTGGAAGGGGTGTCCAGGAAGATACAATTTGGGAGTTGTTTGGGATTTTAAGGCTTGTTTTCCATTTTAGAAGAGCATTTGCTTCCTCCAAAGAAGCAGAAGTAAAGTTTGGTACAAAAGAGAGAGCAATGAGTAGTAGAGCTAGAGATAAAAGTAAGAAGTTTGAAGAAGCCATTGCTTGCTTTTGCATGTTTACTTTAGATTTACACATAACATGATACAAGGAGAATAAGTAGAACGTAACACATATACAAAGCATAAAATGTTATGTACAAATCAAAACTAAGTTTGTGAAAATAGCGTTTGTTATTTCAAACTTGAGACCATTAATCCATAATAGTAACTATAAGAAGGGCATTTCGAATTGTCAATCCAAAATTTAACATTAATATAGGAAAAACAGCCTCTCATTTATCTATTATTATGAAAAGTCAAGGTAAACAATAATAGACATCCATCGTTGTTATGCAAACATTAGAAAGATAGAACGTATACAAAAAGTGATAGACTAATATGAAGTGCATTTTACTTCCGTAGTCAATGTCCTTACTCCTTACTCTTATTTAGAGTATTATGTGGTCGTAATATGCATATATATAAGGTCCTTTTATCCATCGTTGTTATGCAAAGACTAGAAAGATAAAATGTATACAAAAAGTGATAGACTAATATGAAGTGCATTTTACTTCGTAGTCAATGTCCTTACTCGTTAGTCTTATCTAGAGTAATATGCATATATATATATATATATATATATATATATATATATATATGGTCCTTTAAGTCAATGATGTGTAGGGTCGTATGTGGCTATGGGTATGTTTGGCGAAATGAATTGTAGGAGGAGCTAAGGCCGGAGTTGTAACTGTAGGTTATATTATAAGTTGAAAGTTCAAGTTTGTATTTTTGTAAAGTTGTTTGGCGAATTAGTTGGTGTCGAAGTTTATTATTATAAAATCATATCAACATACGTCAAATTAAATTCACATATATTTCAATCTTTTACTTCTTAATCCGTTATATTTTGATATTTAAGTAATTTTGACGGACTATAAGTCCTACACATTTTTAAAAGCCCGTTTCAATTGGTTTGGCTTACGAGCCTTATAACTTGTTGAGACTTGCAACTTAAATAAAAAGATTTTCATTTAGAAACTCACCCGCACTCTTGAGTGCATCTAATATGCGCATACTATCACTGTCTAATTGTGCACCTGAGCAACAAATAAACTTGATAAATTATACATACATCATACAAAGATTCACAAAATATATGGCCATAATTAATAAATAAGCTAACCATGAATGCTAGACATGATTTTTCGAAGATCTCTAGTATGTTCAACCAATTATAAACTTTATTGCCCATAGCTAATATGCCCACACAATTCTCTAGATGATACTAAAAAAATAAATAAATAAATAAAAAATAATAATAAAAAAAAAATCCCAAGACATCAACAAAAGTATTTTTGTATAATTATATATAATTTGACAACATAAAAGAACGGGCAAATGTTACACAAACCATTACAAAATAAAATTTGTCAATAAATCCACTCAATATTTTTCATCCGAAAACCCTTTTGACCGGTTGGACTCTTACGTGTTACGGGTCACTAATTATCAGGTTGTGAATTTAGCTATGAACCAAACATACAAGAAAAAATGATTAATTAAAGGTTCAAAATCATGATTTTTCATGTGTATGTGCAATTTATTACATATATCATATCAATCCTTCTTTTATTTATGGGGTTTTATATCAGATAGGTTACCCAACTTTCCAACTTTGTTCGTCTAAGTTACCTAATTATTTTTTTGTTCAATCGGGGTATTGGACTACACGGGATTGACATTCAGGTTACTGAACTTTAAAATTTGTTCAATCATGTTACTGAATGATTAAATTGACGAAAATACCCTTCTTTTCATTTGTGTTAAGTGCATAAATGGTCCCTCTAGTTCGCCCGGTGCTACGGATTCAGTCTAGTTTTCAATTTTGTTACTTTTTCGTAAATTTTCATAAGTTTCCGTCCATGGTTATACGTTTTCGCCCGTTTTCTTCCGTTTTTATACATTTTCTTACGTTTTTATCCGTTTTCTTACATTTTTATCCGTTTTCAATTACAAAATCCCAAGTAATGCCCGAAACCCTTTTGCAATATTTTAAAAACCGTAAAATCAACCCGGCTAAGTCGCCATTAAAAACCGGTTTTAATCGACCCGTCTAAATCGAGGGTTGAACCGTTGTGTGGAACTAATTTTATGTAAAAACATGGTAGCTTTTGAACATGGAAAATTCAATTCCTAAAGCTGCAAAAAGCTTTTAAACCTAACCAAACAACCCTTAATCATTTTATAGCTTGGTTTCTGCCTAACATTTTATACTCTTCAATCTAACCCCTCCTAAACTCACTGTTAGCTTGTTTTATAAAGTCTTTGATCTATCTTTTTGCACAATTTAGGTAAAGATTTTAGTGTTTGAACGGCTAGGCCTCTAGGGTAAAGGTGAAGAAGATAGATACTCGTTAGAAGAAGAAGATAGATGGCATTTTGATAGGGTAAGAAGAAATATAGAGAAAATTTTTGAAACGAACACTTTCCCCTACTACTTTACACATTAAAACCTCGCCCATACAATTTTCTAAAATGAACATTTCAATATCAGACGTAGATTTGTAGCGTAATACGTTTTAAACCGTACGCGTGTACACCAATTCTCTGGGCGTGGTCCAGGCGAGAAGTTTGGGCGTGATGAGTGTTCTGGGCGTGCCCTGGGCGAGGGAGTGACCTGGGCGTGGCATGAGGCGTGCCCTGGGCGTGGCATGAGTAGCTGGGCGTGGAACCTAGGTGCCTGGGCGTGGAACTTAAGTTATAAACAAGCGATCATGTTAATAACCCATGACGACATAAATCAACCTCATGATCGAATAATATCAACACAACTATCATTCCCTTGTAACTACTTCAAGTAATACGATATCAACTCATACCCGTAGGCAAAAATCGAAACCCCGGAAAAACTGAAGACGAAGCCGCAATAGACAACTGCTTCTCCCTCATCTTCTCAACATCATTTCTCCTCACAAAATCATCATCACCACCATCATGATGACCATCACCATCCATCATACTCCAATCAGATTGTTGGTTTATTACTCATTATATATCCAAGTTTATGTACATATATATGTCTTCAAGGAGAATATTAGTAGTTACGGGCTAAAAAGGATAATGGGATTTTATAGTTTTGTGTTTTTGTTATGTTATATATATATTTTGCATGTTGTTGAAGGTTTGAGCGAATATGGTTCCACGTATGGGTATGTTGGAATACCAAGTATGATCACGTGGCAAGGGTGTATTTGTGTTGGACTAGATATTAACCCACGTCGATGAGTGGTTTAGCAGCCATGTGGATGTTTATTTGAACATAGTATTATAATCAAGTGATTATTATTAGTAGATATTGATCGCCAAGTAACATTAAGGTGGATTAAGAATAATATTTTATCGCTTAAGTACTGTATTTCTTTTATACATGAAATTACCAAAATAAATGTTGATTTTTTATGGAGTGAAGAACCAGATGCCTCTTTTTAATGTATGATATGTTTATAAGTCTTAGTTTTTTTCCATCTCATTTTCACTACTGACTCAGAAACAAAAAGCTCACAAAGATAAGGTTTGAATATTTCTTTCTTGATTTCATGATCTCTTTAAGTTAGTTTTGTTCATGAGGAGCTAGGCGAGAAGTGGGGTAATGGAAGATGATAGGACATGTTGGGCATGTGGGGTAATGGAACATGATAGAGACATGTTGATAGGGATATGTTTTGGTCATTTTGGTAAAGCAACTGAAAAAAGTTCACTCTCGTAATATGAGTGTGCATACGGATTATTTTGGTAATTTACTTAGAAATATAGGACTATTTAATAATATAAAATATTTCTTTTTATGTGTAATAGTACCTTCACAGTGATATATGAGTACTATCAATAGTATAAAATATTTCTTTTTGTCAGATTATCTTGTAAAATGAGAAACTCATATTTTATTGTTTGCTTTATCTTTTACTCAGTATTACTTTAGTTTTGGAATGCTTCTAGTTTTTTTCTTTTGATATTATGTAAAAAATTCAAAAAGTTGGATGCGTTAATTTTGAGTGTTTTTATATGTTAATTTGATAGCAAGTTACTAGTAATATTATGATGATAATTTAATGTCATATACGATAACTAAAGACCTAATTGTTATTTCATTCATGCTTAAAATCGGTCGGGATGATTAAACATTGAATCATTAGGGTAATTGATGTAAGAACTCTATGTTATTATTCAAATTACGTACGGCCTCGGCCTCCCTTAACACAAATTCCTGGCTCCGCCTCTGTGGGTCGACCCTCGTCAATAAAAGAACAGCCGGTTCATAAACAAACAAACAACAATCATATCCGGCCCTGTTCTCGGTTCAACCCGGGTTAAAAACCATTGCCCTCTTAAACAAAGATAAAACGAAGTCGATGGTTTAGATAGTGTTTGTTTAAGCAAAATCATGTGCCCCTGCGATTTAGTACATGTATCAGATCAATCTTCTTGTATTTGTGTGTTATGGGTTACAAATAAAGAAATATACGGTTATACTGCAAAAAAAAGTCATCATGTTAACAAGTGAGAATAAGTTTGACCAATGATGGTCAAAATTCATCATCTTTATACCCTTTTGCATTGTTTTAAAAACCGGTTTTTTGAGCGACCATGCCAGTCACCGGTTGAACCATCGTGTCGAACCAGTTTTATCCAAACTGCTTTTAAACCTATCTAAACAGCACTTAATCAACTCCAACCACTCCTAAAAAAGCCCCAAACAGCTCTTACGCAACACTTAAACATGTCCAAAAAGCTCTTTAAAATATTGAAGGACAAAACATATAAATATACGTTAAAGCTAAGGGTACTAATGTAATTAGCCAAACCAAAAGCTCAGCTTATTTTAGAAGCTCCTCCTAGGTAGCTTTTTTAAGAGCTTTTGGATTTTATAAGCTTCTATAAGCTTGTGTGCCAAAGAAAGCTTTTACAATAAGCTATCCCCATAATCTTTACAAGTTGCGCGCCAAACATACCCTATGATTCATCAACGAGCTTATATAAGTTTATTAGTATATGTATATAACAAGCTACGTACAAACAATACCTAAAGTGGCCACACAAAACTCCGGAAATGGAGGGCTTTACCCGGTTTTTAGTCTAATTCACCTTGAAACTTGTTTGGTTTAGTGTGAGGTGATCTGCACACACATATACTCTAGATTTGCACATAGTTACTTTAGATTTACGCAAAACAAGATACAAGGAGAATAAGCAGAACGTAACACATATATAAAGCATAAAATGCTATGTACAAATCAAAATTAAGTTTGTGCAAATCACATTTGTTGTTCTAATTGAGACCATTAATCCATATTAGTAACTATAAGAAGGGCATTTCAAAATATAAATCGAAAGTTTAACATTAAAATCGATAGGAAAATAACCTCTAATTTATTTATTACTACGAAAAGTCCATGTCAACAAACCACTTAAGGGTGGCCTAGTGGTAAAAGGGCTTGTGACTATCACTCTAAAATGTGTGAGGTCTCAAGTTCAATTCCTATTAGGTGCAAACAACTTTAAGTGGCCACGCCAACCTCCTGAAAAGGGAGGGCTTTACCTGGTTTGTGTCTATGTGGCGGTGGGTTCAAACATGGTGGATTAGTCGGCCAAAAGGTCAAAAATCACGGTTACCAAAAAAATAATAATAATAATAAATAAAATAAAATAAAAGTCCATGTCAACAACAACAAACATCCATCGTTGTCATGCAAATACTACAAAGATAGAACGTATACAAAAGGCAATAGACTAATATGAAGTACATTTTACTTCAGGAGTCAATGTCCTTAGCAAACGACTCTTATTTAGAGTATTATGTGGTTGTAATATGGTTCTTTTAGTCAATGATGTGTAAGGTCCTATGTGTTGTTTCAATTTACTTGTTCCTAAACTATTAAAAAGTTAACTAACCAAGTAATATTAGTTTACACTTTAATAGTTTGTTTATATGAATACGATCACACAATATAACTTTCTTTAACGTTTAACTCTTTATTGATATATATCAAAGAATTATACATAAGTGTTTGTAGAATAACACTTGAGATTGAATGACAATGTGTGTGTTAATCGCCTCACCCCCAACATCATCACAAACGTCTTTTTCCTCCTCATGTGGATACTCATTCCTAACACGCAACGGTTGCAACTACATTTTCTAAATGAAATATAAATTTGTGATCATAAAATATCAATGGTATATTGCTATGCATGAATGTAATGGATTGCAAGTAAAACTATTTGCTGCTATAATATCAATGGTAGTCAACTAGTTACTATTTAGTATAATATTTTGAAAAAAATAATAATAATAAAAAAATAATAATAATAATAATAATAACTTTGATATTTATTTTTCTTTTGCCTTTCACCATTATATTATTGTTCCTTGCTTTATGGAAAATTTAGTGAAGAATGATTTATTGAACAATGTCTTTTAAATAAGTGTTTTATAAATATAGATTAAGATTTTCTCATGTTTATTTGAACATAAGAGGTAAAGTTGTGCATGATATGATTGTACATTTAAATTAAAATAAAATAAATGTTTTGCAATAATGGTGATGTACAATCATAACATGCACAACTTTACCTCTCATGTTCAAATGAGAGGATCCTTATCCTATAAATATATTCCTTGAGTTTTCATGCTTCAACTTTTTGGGAAACAAAATTATAAATGTACTTATTAGTTTCCATTTCTTTCTCACCGCACCCTATTAAAACCGCAACATCTCTAAATCTATAGTGTCTTGTGCTCCAAAAGTTGTATAGTTGAATCAAGAATAAAATCGTATTTAATGTCACATCAGGATCTAAACTGAGGAAAACATATGTTTTGTAAAATCCAACGATAATTAATGATACAAGATATATGACAAATGGATCATGAACAAATTAATGATACAAGTCACTATGCATATATCCAAGCCTTCATTTGATATATTTAGTTTAGTTGGATCATGAACAAATTAATGTAATACATTGATACAAAACAATGTCGCTAGCTGTGATATGATATGTTTACTTTAGTTGTATCCAGATAATCATGTGCATGATAGTGTCCACTACCGTGATTCTGTTTATAATGGTTCAATCCTGAAAGTGTATTGAGTAGAAAGTTACTGGACACAAAGGGTGGTAAAACAGAAAGAAAAAAAAATAGCCCCTTGGATGGCTTGCCAATCGGGGTATTGGGTTAATCCCAATCGACCCAAGTCAATACCCAAACGACCCTGTCAACCCAAAAGTCAAAGAAGAAAGTCAACCTATGACAGTTATATGACAGTTACAAAATAACCGTTAAATGACAGTTACAATGCCAACCGACATATATCTTGGTTCTCATGAACCAACATGACTCTTCATTGCACCCATTCATGTTATATAAATAGATAGCAGATTGTACACAAAAATATGATGAAATATTGATTAATACAAAAGCTTTTACAGAATCTTTGTTTCACTTTACTTGGTACATTTTGACATTGTTGATACAAAAGTTGGGCGTTCCTTGTTTGGGCTCCGACTCTCGTACCAATTGATGATTGTTGCTTGAGACCTGCGCACTAAGAGACATAAAACACCGTTAGGCTTATCGTGGGATTGTCTCCCACGATTATCCTCCGGCGTGAGAGTAAGTAATCGGTTTAGGGTTAAAGAAGAGTTAGGGTTTTGTAGATCGTACCTTTAACGAGGGATAGGATTCCCTTTATATACACACGGAATCCTTGTAGGTTCCGTGTTCCTCATCCTTCGGCGTATCCCGCCTAAGTCGGTTGGGGAATGATTACCTCCATAATTAGGAGATATCCGATATCGTGTTCTATAGTTAACGTTGGGCTTGGGCCTTCGTGGGCCCAAACATTTATCGGCGTAGCCCAGTTCGTGCTGGGCTTATTAGTATCGGGCTTTGGTCGGGTTCGTGACCCGAATATAGACTATACGTCATCAGACATAAGTTAGAAAAGATCATAGATACACCCATTGAGACCAACAATTGGTATCAGAGCGGTTTGGTCAAAACTAACTAAAAATTGTCATTTACCAATCCTCATTCGTTTTTAGAATCAAAAGGACCAATTCTTGTTTCGGAATTAATTTTTTTTCTGCAAACATAAATCGAACGCAAAATCAAAAAAATCATTTTTTGTGTTTCTGTATCTGTCGCAACAGGGAACAAAAACAAACTTGTGTTTACTCAACCCGGCAATGAGATAACAGTTTGCAAGAAATTTTGTCAACAGACAAATATTAACATCGAAACAATATCACCCAATCCAAAAGGATCAAAAACGAAAAAAAATCGTATATCCCTTTGATTCAAAACAAAAAAACTAAATACCAATCTGATAACGCAAGTCATCAATTAGGGCAGAAAATTAAACGATTAAACATAGAACAAACACACCTGTTCAATTAACGAATCAAGCCCAGATTTCATTTTATAGTATATATTTACTTTTGATATATATTATCTTTTGATAAGTTATTTTTATTTACAAATTAGTACTTCATCAAAAAAAAATTAAATATAGTAACCTAGTGATTACACTGCTTATTATATTAGGATTACCTTTTAAGGAGTAATTAACCTTAGGATATTTCATTTAAGAATTTATAATCTCCCAGGATAGTTTTTAAAACTAGACCTATAAAAGTTTTATGCCCCTTTAAGGAAAATAAAACATAAGAGCTAACTAAAAAATAAGAAATTTCAACACACACCTTGTGTTAAAATTCTCTTGGAGATTTACTGTCAATATCTTTAAGATATGACGAAAGGAAATGGAAGTAAGGAATCTAGTACTAATATTACAACTAGCACACCCCAATTTCAATGCTCAATCCTAAAGCCCGCGAATTACTCATTATGGGAAATTCGCATGCAAATCATTCTCGAAGAAAATGGTTTATGGGAAACAATAGAGCCGACTGAGTCGACTCAATCCGATAAGAAAAAAGACGAAACCGCTATTGCATTTCTTTACCAAGCCTTACCCGAAGAACAATTACTTCAAATAACAAAGCACAAAACCGCCAAAGACATTTGGAATGCTTTGAAAACTAGACACGTTTGCGAAGACAGAGTTCAACAAGCAAGACTTCAAACACTCAAATCCGACTTTGAGATGTTATACATGAAGGAAGACAAGACAATCGACACCTTCACTACAAAACTTACAATTCTCGTAAACAAAGCCGCTAGTCTAGGACACACCATAGAAGATGAAACCTTAGTACGAAAACAACTAAATGTTGTACCCGATAGGTATCTGAAAATAGTCGCATCTATAGAACAATATTCCGACCTAAGTGAAATGACTATGGAAGAAGCAATTGGAAGACTTAAGACTTACGAAGAAAGGATTAAGTTCAAAAATGGAAGACATGTGGACAATCAAGAAAAATTGATGTTCACACGGCATGACAATAGAGGAAAACACTTTAGAGGACGTGGACGTGGGAAGCATAAATTTTCACACGGAAAAAACCACGAAAAATTTAAGGAAGAAAAAAAAGACGGAGAAAACTCTCACAACAACTTCAACAAATCACATATTGATCTTAGCAAAGTAAAATGTTACAAATGCAATAAAATGGGTCATTATGCAACTAAGTGTTATTAAAAAACAAACACTAGTATGCAATCTAATCTTGTGGAGGAGGACTTAGAGCCTACCTTACTTATGGCAATATTAGATGACCCACATGTAACAAAACTTAAAGATCAAACTGCCTCGCTACACGAAGAGGTTGTAGGATATAAAGAGACAAATATTGATAGTCTATGGTACTTAGACAACGGAGCCAACAATCATATGACTGGAATGAGAGAACACTTCAAAGAGCTAGATGAGAACGTTAGTGGAAAAGTAAGATTCAGAGATGGATCTCACATAGAGATCAAAGGAAAATGTTCAATCCTAATAGAATGTGATGACGAAAAACAAAGAATCATATCACACGTATATTACATTCCCAGCCTAAAAAGCAACTTATTGAGCCTTGGACAATTCACTGAAATCGGTTGTAAAGTAGTAATAGAAGATGATGAATTACGACTTTATGACATGGACAACAAAATCTTCATGAAAGTCACAAGACAGAGAAACCGTCTATACAAAGCAAGTCTGAAGATAGGCACACCTGTTTGCTTACTAGCAAACTTGAAGGACAAAACTTGGTTATGGCACGCAAGACTAGGACATCTCAACTTTGAATCATTAAAATCAATGACTCAAAGAAAGTTAATTCAAGGAATACATGCCATTAAACATACAACACAAATCTGTGATGTTTGTTTAGTTGGTAAACACATCAGAGCGTCATTTCCCAAGAAAGCAAAAACTAGATCAACCTCACCTTTAGATTTAGTATACGGAGATTTATGTGGACCAATTACACCACCAACACCATCTGGAAAGAGATACATATTCTTACTAGTCGATGACTATTAAAGATATATGTGGGCGTATTTCCTAAACATGAAAGATCAAGCTTTTGATACTTTCAAGGAATACAAGAATACAACAGAGAAGGAGCTAAGGACAACATTGAAAATGTTAAGAACCGGTCGTGGAGGAGAATTCACATCTAACGAATTCACTCAGTACTGGAAAGAAAATGGCATAGCACGACAACTAACCGCACCTTACTCACCACAACAAAATGGAGTAGTTGAATGAAGAAATAGGGCAATAATGTCTACAACAAGATGCATGATGAAAGCAACCAACATGCCTCAAAATTTTTGGGTTGAAGCTGTTAGACATGCTATATACATTCTAAACAGCGTTCCTACAAAATCCTTAGAAGACATCACTCCATATGAAGCGATCAAACAAAGAAAGCCAAACTTAGAAAATCTAAGAGTTTTCGGCTGCATAGCATATGCAAAGGTACCATCACAACATCTAACAAAGTTAGATGATAGAAGCAACAAAATGGTATACTTAGGAAACGAACAAGGATCAAAAGCTTACCGACTATTTGATCCAACAACACAAAGAATATGTGTTAGTAAAGATGTGAAGTTTAAAGAGGATGAAGCACGGGACTAGAAGGATTACTTGAATGAACACACCAACGATGAACCTGAATGGTTTGACTTCAAAGTTGAAAATCTTGAAGCCACAAATGATCACCAGGAACAAGAAATCCAACCAAATGAAGAAGACAACGATATCCTTACAAATGATGATGATGAAAATACAACATCAACAACAAACTAACCCTTACAAGCATTTCGCACACCATCTACAACTTCATCGCGACTAAAAGCTCAAATTACACCAACTACCTCAGTACTATCAACCAATCAAAGTAATTCAAACGAACCAGGAATTTACATCCAAACTTTGATCATACACCACTACAAGGTTTTAGAACATTAAATGATATTTACGATAGCACCGAAGAAGTATTACCCGAGCAATTATTACTGGCTGAAAATGAACCAAAGAATTACAAGGAAAAATCAAACGATCTGAAATGGATTGAAGCAATGAAGGTCGAATTAGATTCCATCAATAGAAACAATACATGGGAACTATCCACTCTACCCAAAGGACATAAATCCATTGGATTAAAGGGGTATTCAAGACCAAGAAAGATGCAAATGAAAATATAGTCAAGCATAAAGCAAGACTAGTAGCTAAAGGCTACATACAAGAGCATGGTATAGACTTTGAATAAGTCTTTGCACCTGTAGCAAGAATGGAAACTGTCCGATTACTATTAGCCATAGCTGCTAATAATAAATTGGAAGTACATCACCTTGACGTCAAATCTGCATTTCTGCATGGAGACTTGAAAGAAGAAGTGCATGTTATACAACCCGAAGGATTTATAAAGAAAGAAGATAATGGAAAAGTCTACAGACTCATAAAGGCTCTATACGGTTTAAGACAAGCACCACGTGCTTGGAACATAAAATTAGACAACACCTTGAAGTCTTTAGATTTCAAGAAATGCGCTTTGGAACAAGCTGTCAACACGAAGAAATCAAAGGATTCAATACTTCTAGTAGGAGTCTATGTAGATGATTTAATCATCACAGGCACACCAAAAGAAGAGATAGACAAGTTCAAAGCTCAAATGCAAGAAAAATTTGAGATGAGTAACCTAGGATTACTATCCTACTACTTAGGAATTGAAGTCACACAAACTGGAGGTGACATATCAATAAAGCAATCCGCCTACGCAAGCAAGATCCTAAAGGAAGTTGGAATGCTAGACTACAACGAAACTCTAATACCTATGGATCCAGGAACAAGACTAACAAAGAACACTGAAGAAACAACGGTCAACTCAACTGAATATAGAAGTTTAATTGGATGCTTACGATATCTGCTACATACAAGACTCGACTTAAGTTATTCCGTTGGATTACTTAGTCGTTTTATGCAAGAACCAAAGGAACGACATATGAAAGCTATAAGGCAAGTACTACGCTATGTAAAAGGAACAAAAGACTATGTAATCACCTACAAACACAATGGAGGAAACCAGATACAAGGTTATAGCGACAGTAGCTACGGAGTCAACACTCAAGAAGGAAAAGGAACTACTGGAATTATATTCTACTACGGTGAATCACCAATCAGCTGGACTACACAAAAACATGCCACGATAGCTCTATCATCAATTGCAGCAACAGCAACAGCAACACTATCATTATGGTTAAAGAGATTACTAAGCAAGCTTACACACACAAGAAGAAAAGGTTACAATAATGGTCGAAAACAAGTCTGCCATCGAACTAATGAAGAATCCTGTATTTCATGGAAGGAGTAAGCACATTGACATAAAATACCACTTTATACGAGAATGCGTCCAAAGAGAAGATTTACAAGTCAAGTTTATAAGTGGAAAATTTTAGAAGGCTGACATACTCACAAAAGCACTACCGAAGATCAGATTCCTAACAATGAGACAACTAATCGGAGTCAAAGATCTACAACAAAGCGATTGTGATTAAGGGGAGAATATTGGGTTAATCCCAATCGACCCAAGTCAATACCCAAACGACCCGGTCAACCCAAAAGTCAAAGAATAAAGTCAAACTATGGCAGTTATATGACAGTTACAAAATAACCGTTATATGGAAGTTACAATGCCAACCGACATATCTGTTGGTTCTCATGAACCAACATAACTCTTCATTGTAACCATTCATATTGTATAAATAGATAGCAGATTGTACAGAAATATATGATGACATATTGATTAATACAAAAGCTTTTACAGAATCTTTGTTTCACTTTACTTGGTATATTTTGACATAAGTTAGAAAATATCATAGATCCACCCATTGAGGCCAACACGGGGGACGTAAATTTAGAAACTTGATCCATGATCTGAAGAATTAGGCTATTGACTTCAGAATCATGTTCGTTATTGCAGTAACATACTGCAGAGGAAAATAGTCAGACTCTGCAAATTTCTTAGTGATTGAGGTACCTACGTACTATTCGAATCCTTTCATTTCAGCTGAAATTGTCTTCTTAGCAATAAAATACAACTCAAACCCAAACATACTCCCACAAATTCATATAATCAACCAAGGTCAATTTTAGTAATTTAGATGTTCCGGACAGTCATTAACAGTTCAGCAGCCACAAACATCACCAATTCCGAGCACCATGGTTTTGTACCTTGCGCGCAAACTTCAAAGATTCAGTACGGAAAAAGTCCAGATCTCGTTTCAGCTTCTTATTCTCTTGAGTTAATGTGTCAATTTGCGCCTTTTGCCTTGCTATGATAGACTCCGAGCTGCTGCTGCAATATTGGGTTAATCCCAATCGACCCAGTCAACCCATACGACCCGGTCAACCCATAAGTCAAACACAGAAAAGTCAACCACAGCAGTTATGACAGTTACAAAGTAACTGTCAAATGGCAGTTACAATGATAACTGCTATATCTCCCAACCAACACATCTTTTCACTTGTACCCATTCGTTTAGTATAAATAGTTAGCAACATTGTATATATTAATGATGATGACATATATTTGATTAATACAAAGCAATTCATAAAACCTTCATTTCAATTTTGTTTTGGTATATTTTGATTTGACTTAGAACGACCATTGATCCATACCCTATTGAGGCCAACAATTGGTATGAGAGCGGTTTGGTCATACTAACCAAAATCATCACTTACCAATATTTCGTTTTAGTTTTAGAATCAATAAGAACAAGAAAGTTGTTTCGATAACCTTTTTTTCTGCAAAAGAATCCGAACACAAATCAAGATATCATTTCTGTGTTCCTAGTTCTGTCGCAACAAGGGAACAATCACAACTTGAATACTCAAACCCCGGCATCAGAAAAATCAATTTGCAAAGAAAAAAAAATTCATCGAAACAGAATCAATTAAATCCAATAGGATTAGAAACGATTAAATTGTTTATCTATTGATTCAAACAAAACTAATAACGAAGTCATCAATTAGGGCAAATTGAACGATTCAAAATTAGAACAAACACACTTGTTCAGATTAAAGAATCAAGCCCAGAACATTAATTAAGTCACCAATCGACTTAATTACAGTCTCCAATCATCCATATCTCTCACGGCTTGAAAACCCCCAAATTCACCGAAACCCTAAAAGTTTCGATTGAAGGGAATCGGTGCTCCCGAAGAACACCAAACACCGGAGAAGAGAGGAAGGCAACAAAGCCATAAATATTAGGAGAAGAGAATGGGATCAATTCCCTAATGAAGGAAGAGACGAAAACACAGTCTCCAAAGAGACGCGTTTTTCTTTTATTTATCTCAAGCTAGAAGATAAGTAAATACATATAAGGAGGCGCGTATATAATAGTTAGGGGAACAAAGGATTTTCTTTTATTTAAGGCATCGAGTTAGACCATCAACCCCTGCAGGTTCCAAATTTTACAAAACCACTCTTTCATTTTTTTTATAGTATATATTTCATTTTTGATATATATTATTTTTGTTTGATAAGTTACTTTAATTTACAAATTTAGTACTTCATCAAATTTTAAATATAGTAACCTAGTGATTACACTGCTTATTATATTAGAAATAACTTTTAAGGAGTAATTAACCTTAGGATATTTCATTTAAGAATTTTTAATCTCCCAGGATAGTTTTTCAAAACTAGACCTCTAAAAGTTTTATACACCTTTAAGGAAAATAAAACATTAGATCTCACTAAAATTAAATGATTTTAACACACATTGTGTTAAAAATTCTCTTGGAGATTTATTGTCAATATCTTTAAGATATGACGAAAGAAAGTGGTAATAAGGAACCTAGTACTAATACTTCAAATAGTACACTCCAATTTCAATGTCCAATCCTAAAGCCCGCGAATTACTCATTATGGGCAATTCGCATGCAAATCATTCTCGAAGCAAATAGCTTATGGGAAACAATAGAGCCGACTGAGTCGACTCAACCCAATAAGATAAAAAGACAAAACCGCCATTGCATTTCTTTACCAAGCCTTACCCGAAGAACAATTACTTCAAATAACAGATCTCGTTTCAGCTTCTCATTCTCTTGAGTTAATGTGTCAATTTGCGCCTTTTGCCTTGCTATGATAGACTCTGAGCTGCTGCTGCAATATTGGGTTAATCCCAATCGACCCAGTCAACCCATACGACCCGGTCAACCCAGAAGTCAAACACAGAAAAGTCAACCACAGCAGTTATGACAGTTACAAAGTAACCGTCAAATGGCAGTTACAATGATAACTGCTATATCTCCCAACCGACACATCTTTTCACTTGTACCCATTCGCTTAGTATAAATAGTTAGCAACATTGTATATATTAATGATGATGACATATATTTGATTAATACAAAGCAATTCATAAAACCTTTGTTTCAATTCTGTTTTGGTATATTTTGATTTGACTTAGAACGACCATTGATCCATACCCCATTGAGGCCAACATGCAACACTGCTCCCATCGTGTCCGTGAGAGGATTGGAGACCTGATGGTAAATGTATACAATATATATTTTAGGGAGAATTACATGTTTATAGGCTAAAAAAAAGGTAGCATGTAAATAATACGAGTCTAATTCAGAAAACAAGTATATTATTAACCTTGATAAGTGGTCACAGAGAGATAAATGGTCTTCTGGAACATGAAGAATGTGACTGTTGTCATTATCATTCGAAGCAGTAACCAGCGCCTCAAGACTTGCCTTCTTACTTTCATCCGGGATTCTATTATCTTTAAACACATCACGCCAATCCTCACACCGTCCAGCCCTAGGTCCATCGTTGTCACCGAAGTTGATAACATCAACAGCTACACCTTTTGCTTTCAACTTCGTTACAATTTCTTTCAAATCATGCTTAAACCAATATACCGGACTGAAAGCCAAGAAACACATACGCACACAGCATATAAATAATTTTTTGGAATAAACATGCTAATAATTAAAAGGTTGAATTAACAGACATACCCTCCGGCAAACACAACAATCCTTTTATAAATCACATTGTTTCCAAGAAACTGATCAGCCCTATCTAGTGCATCTAATATGCGCATATGATCGGTGCCTACTTGTGCACCTGATCAACAAAAGACCTTGATAGTTATACATACATTATATAATGATTCACTAAATATATAACCATAATTAATTAAAGAAGCTAACCATAAATGCTAGACATGATCTTTCGAAGATCTCTAGTAGGTTGAACCAAATTATAAACGCCGCTGCCCATTGCCAATATGCCCAAACAATTCTCTGGATGAAACTGTAACAAAAATATTTATGTCATATTTATGTAGTTTATAGTAACAATTCAACAACATAAAAGAAACCGAAAAGTTGCGCATGATAAATAGATGTTATATTAGGTCGATTTTTTCTTTACAATAAAGTTCAACAGCTTCGGCTTGAGCCAAAAACCTAGTTGATCTATTATTTTTCATCCAACTAGAAGTATCCATACGTATGACTTAGTTAGTTAGATTTTGAGATCTAATTAAATAACACAAAAGATAAGACGATAAACGCATACCTCGCCCGCCATGGGAATGTCGAATTTAAAATAATCTTGAATGTTATTTAATGTTTAGGGTTTTATTATTTTGTACGATAATAACTGTTAGTTTGTTTCTCGTGATATTGGTATACAGTATAGACCTTATATTACATTCAAGCCCATGCAAAAAGTATGTTATGAAAAGGTTAACCGACTTTTAAAATACTCAAACGGCACACCACTCTTATAATCCACTCTTATAATCATGTGAATAATATCTATTTAATAAGAATGTGTGTTGATCAAAACACATGACTTTGATCTATACGAAGAGTAAGGATCAAATGAGAAGAAAAATACAAATGAGAAATGTGAAAAGAAACCACAACCACACATATAAGATGCACCTACAAAAGTAGATGCAAATCTCCTTAAAATTCTCCCTTCTATTTAAAATATGTGATTAGAAATATTTCTCATTCTTCTCATTTCAATATTACTTCTAACTAGATCTCTTCCCCTATACGAATACTCGCGATGTTGTATAGCTGTAAAAAAATTATAATTTCAAACTTGTGGTTCTAATGTGACTGTTGATACAACACTTAATGGTTCAATTTGTAATCACCAGGAGAAAAGAAAAGTCTATTGCTTATTAGCGTAAAATGATACGGTAAATATTAAGGATAAAAAGAATCTAAACTGTTAAAGGTGTTACCATTTCTTATCAAAAGTAAATTATTAAGGTATATTAGTACCATTATAAGGTTGTTACCGTTTCTTTGACGAATATTATAAATGAAGAGTTATAAAACTGGGGATGATCTACAAATGACAAAATTGCCAAATGTATAATGAGGAATGATTTTATTGATTGAATATCATAATAACAATGTACAAATATATACCAGTATATGGAATAATTTAGATGCGGGCTTGAGCCCGTTACAATATTAACACAATACGGGCCAACACTCCCCCGCAGACGAAACGGGAGGACATCGAACGCGAGACTGGAGCGAAATTCCTCAAACAGAGCAGACGGCAAGCTTTTCGTGAAAATATCAGCATATCGGTAACGTGAAGGAACATGGATACCCCGAACATGATCAGTGGCAACCAAGTCTCGAACAAAGTGAATATCAATCTCTATGTGCTCCGTACGTTGTTGCAGAACCGGATTAGAGGATAAGTAGAATGCACCAACATTATCACAGTAGACAAGCGTAGCGGAAGATAAAGGTGTGTGTAGCTCACGAAGTAAATTCAGTAACCAACAAGTCTCAGCAACAGCATTGGCAACCCCACGGTACTTTGAATCTGCACTAGAACGAGAGAGAGTCGGTTGTCTCTTAGAGGACCAAGAGAGAAGGTTGCTGCCAACAAAGATACAGTACCCTGAAGTCAATCTCCTAGTAGTAGGGCAACCAGCCCAATCCGCATCTCAATAGGCAACCAATAATGAAGTAGATTAAGCAAACAACTATAACCCATAGTCCAAGGAACCCCGAACATACCACAAAATCCGTTTGAGAGCCGAGAGATGTGGCTCTCTAGGGTCATGCATATGAAGGCAGGCCTGCTGAACTGCATAAGATATATCTGGGCGAGTAAAGGTGAGATAATGAAGAGAACTTGCAAGACTCCAATAGAAAGTAGGATCAGAGACTGGATCACCATCATCCCCTAGTTTAGACTCAGTGTCAACAGGAGTCCGACTGGGATTATGATTAACCATATGTGCTCTCTCCAAAACCTCAATAGCATATTTCTTCTGAGATAAAAAAAAAAAAAAAAAAAAAAAAAAAAAAAAAAAAAAAAAAAAAAAACCCTTGTAGAATCACATGTAACAGAGATATACAGAAAATAATTAAGTGGATCCAGATCTGTCATAGCAAACTCCTAATGTAAGGATCCAATAATCCGCTGCAACAAACTCTCAGAAGAAGCTGTGAGAACAATATCATCAACATATAATAACATGTAAGCAGTATCCCTCCCCAGTCTATATATAAATAAAGATGAGTCACAACGAATATGAGAAAACCAACCCGAGTGATATATGATGCAAATCGCTGAAACCAGGCTCTAGGGGCCTGCTTGAGCCCATAGAGAGACCGTTGCAATAGACATACATAATCAAGATGTATAGAGTCCCGAAACCCCGAAGGCTGATGCATATAAATTGTATTAGATAAATCACCATGTCAGAAAGCATTCTTGACATCAAGCTGATGAATCGGCCAATGTCGAGAAGTAGCTAAACTTAGAACAGTCCGAATAATACCCGGTTTAACACCGGACTAAAGGTCTCATCCATATCAACCCCCTCTAACTGATTACTACCATTCGCCACAAGACGAGCCTTATAGTGACTAAGAGTGCCATCAGCCAAATACTTGTAGCGAAAAAGCCACATACAACGTTTAATATTAGCGTCCGTGGGTTGGGGCACAAGAGTCCAAGTTCCATTCTTAATAAGTGCAGTGTATTTATCAAGCATAGAATTTTGCCAATTTGGATCATTAAATGCATCATGATAAGATTTTGGTAATGGTGAGACTGAAGACACATGCATGTTGAGATGCTCTGTAGGACGATTAGTCCTGACAGGATATCATGTGACCATAGGATGAATTGAGATAGGATTTGGGTTGTGAGGAGGATCAGGGATTATGTATTGGTTTGCGGGTAGATTTGGTGTATGTTATTGGGCGGCGGGTGGTGATAGGGATGGTGATGGGTCATGGATTGCGTCATGGTGGGCCGTATTGGGATTGGTGGGACTTGGTGTTGTTGGCTCATTTGTGGGTTGAGGTACAGTGGGTTGCACAACGGGGGCGACTGGAATGAATGGAGGATTATATCAGGTAAGTCATCCAAGAAACTGTAATTGGGCACCGATGTTGGTTTAGAAGTGCCATATGGAAAAACAATTTTATCAAAGGTTACATGGCGAGAAATGATAATTTCATTGGTGTTTAATTTGAGGCAACGATACCCACAGTGATTTGAAGCTTGACCCAAATAGATGGAGGGTGTGGCACATGGTTCAAGTTTGTGATTAGGATATAAGTGGGGTAACATAAGCAGCCAAATGTGCGTATAAGGCTATAATCTGGGTTTTGGCCAAATAGTCGGGTATATGGGATTTCGTTGTCAATAGTTGTAGAGGATAAGATATTAAGTAAATGGACAGCCATATTTAGGGCTTCAACCCAAAATTTTGGTGGGAGGTTGGCTTGAAAAACCAACGTTCGAATAAGATTATTGATAGCGCGAATCATCCGTTCGGACTTGCCATTTTGTTGAGATGTTTTGGGCCATGAGAAACGAAACTGAATTGTCGGTGAATAGTTTATGTAGGGTACGGTTATCGAAATCACCTCCATGATCACACTAAAAGGACTTGATTTCACACTTAAATTGAGCGTGAACATAATTACGAATAATACAAAATTTGACAAAACATCATGTTGGGTTTTTGGTTCCTTGGATCAAGAATTATTCTAAGTGTTGGAACCACGGACAGACTTGAGGAAACCAAGGACAGTAGAATGGAACCACTGCTGAAGACAAACCGCGGCTAGTAGTATTGTGTAACCACGGATATTGTTTTGTAACCACTGCTAGTCTTGTATAGTCGGTTTGATATTCTGTATTAGATAAATATGGACAAAATATTTATCTTGTAGGTTACGTATTGTATTATGTAAAGGACTCCTTAGTCTATAAAAGGAGGTCCTAGGTTAGATTAGATATACGTATGTTTTATATCTAAGGTCGATACACTTCAAGGTTGTAAAACCCTAATACTGTAAGAGTATTCGTATTAATAAATAATATTGAGGTTTTGAATGTTTATTATTCTTCTTCTTAAGATTAAGTATTAAATTCCGCGTGATACTTAATAAGTTCTTTGTTTAAGTCAGTTTCTAGATTAGATCGTTTGCTCAACTGGGATCAACAAGTGGTATCAGAGCTTGTGATCTAGAAACTGTAACCAAGAAGAAGTTTGGCTAAGCTTTATTCAAGTAAGTAAAGATGTCTGACGAAACTCACATGGTGACTGCTTCAAAGGTGCCCATGCTCAAGCATGGTGAGTATCAAATCTGGAGAATGCGAATGAGGCAATACATTTGTATGATTGATTATGCAATCTGGGATGTGGTTGAAAAGGGTGATACTCTTCCTAAGAAGGGTGATGATGGTAAGGAGATAACCATTGTCAGTGAGATTGACGAAGCAAAAAGGAAGTTGGAGATTAAAGCTCACAGTATTCTCTCCATGGGAATACCTAATGAGTATGCTCTGGACTTTGAACAATATGAGACTGCTAAAGAGTTATTGGATGCTCTTGAAACACGGTTTGCTGGTAATGAAGCTACAAATAAGTCAAGGACGAATATGCTCAAGCATCAGTTTGAAAACTTCACTGCTCTTAGTGGAGAAAAACTTGATGGCACCTATAACAGACTTCAAAAACTTATCAGCCAACTGAAGTCGATGGATTACAAGGTTATTCAAGAAGATATCAATTCGAAGTTCATTAGAAGTTTATCACCTGAATGGGTTGTGCATACAATTGTGTGGAGAAATAAGGATGGCTTCGATAAGATGACTCTGGATAATCTCGTCAACAATTTGAAGGTTTATGAGTCTGAGAACAACATTGCTGGTGCATCTTCTGCTAATCAAAACATTGCTTTTGTTACCAATGACAAGAGCTCCCATGATGTATCCACTGCTGCCTATGGAATAACCATGGCTATTGCAAACAATACCACTGTTAGTGATAATGTCAGTGACGGTGCAATTTGTGCCTTTCTGGCTGATTTAACTACCAGTGTTACTGTGTTGAATCAAGATCTAGATCAAATTGATCATGATGATCTTGAAGAGATTAATCTACAATGGCAGATGGCACTGTTAACTCTCCAAGCAAGAAAGTTTCTGAGAAGGAGTGGAAGACAGGTTAAATATGATGGTCAAAGGAGAGCTGGTTTTGATAAGAGCAAGATGGAGTGCTTTAACTGCAAGAAGAAGGGTCACTTTGCTAGGGAATGTAGAGCTCCCAAGAGGACTGAAGGCATCAAGAAGATCACTGAAGAGCCTGCTACTTCTTCAGCATTGGTTGCTCAAGATGGTATTGGTGACTATGACTGGAGTGATCAGATTGAAGAAGGTCCCAATGCAGCTTTTCTTGCTAGTGAAGCTTCTAAAGAGCATAACTTTGCTCTCATGGCCTATGCTTCATCTTCTTGTTCAGATTCTGAGGTATCTAATGATTCTACTTGTTCTTTTAAATCATGTCAAGATAATTTAGAATCTCAAAAAGCTATAACTGAGAGTTTAAGGAAAGAAGTAGAAAGACTTTCACTAGATAACTTAGGTTATAAAGTTGGTCTTCAGAGTGTTGAAGAAAGGCTAAATTTATGTATTAAATGTGAGTTTGAGTATGTAGATGAGATTAACATACTAGGTGGTGAAATTGACCTTAAGGATAGAGAGATAAAGATGCTTAAACAGAAACTAGAAGAAGCAGAGAGTGTAAAACAAGAAGCCCTGTTAGAAAAAGAAAAACATGTTGTAAGGGTAGCTAAAACACAGTATGCTTCTAACCTAGTAAATAAGCCAATAGGTCAAAAGTTATTTAAAGATGGTACTGGTCTTGATTACAATGACATGCCACCACCATCTCTTATGAAACATGCACCACCTGTAAAAGAACTGTCCTTTAGTAATGAATTTAGTTTCAATAAACCTGTAGAAGTGATTAATAAAACTGAAACAACTAAGATAGGTTCTGACAAATCATCTGATGCTCCCACTATTGAAGATTGGGAATCAGACTCTGAGGAAGATAGTACTGAATCAACTCAACTTGAGAAGATAGAGAATGTTAAGAAAGTTGATTCTAAGCAAGCCAACCTTGTACCTAGATTTGGAGCCCAAATTACTAAGAAAGTTGTAGAGTACAAAGAGGTACCTAGGGAACAGATGAAAAGATATATACCTAGGGGCAATCAGAGAAACTTTAATGGCCTAATTTCTAACAGATTAGGAGATCAGTTTCAATGTGTTAAAAAGGCTTGTTTTTCATGTGGTAGTTTTGAGCATTTACAGAAAATTGTTATAACAACAGACCACAAGTTTGGAATCAATGGAGGAGGGTAAATCATCAAAACTTTTCAAAGAAAACAATCTCTCATCCTAACAAGAACATGATTCCTAAAGCAGTGTTAATGAGGAATGGGAATACTAAATCAGTTGTCACTGCTGCTCCCAAATGGGTTCCAACCACTGCTAAGCAAAAGGTAAACACGGCTAAGCAAAATCAAACCACTGCTAAGAAAAATATCACCACTGATTCAAAAGAAGTTTTAAAAATTCCAAATATGATAACTGACACAGTGGTTGGAAACCATTTTTATGCTGTAAAGGCCTCAGCTAGTTGGCAATGGAAGCCTAAGACCAAGGTTCTACATAATGTCAACTGTGCATCAATGGACCTAAAGAAATTTGATTACTTTGATGCACAGGGCAGACCCAAGTCAGTATTGGCTTGGGTCCACAAAAGGAACTAATTTGTTTAATTACATGTGCAGGGCAATCTACAAGATGAGCTAAAAGATAAAGGAGTTTTTGATAGTGGTTGCTCTGGACACATGACTTGGGATGGGAGCAACCTGGAAGATTTTGAAGCTTTTGATGGAGGTTATGTGGCATTTGGCAATGATCCAAAAGAAGGAAAGATACTTGGCAGAGGCACAATCAGAACAGGGAATTTAGACTTTGAAAAAATCTATCTGGTACAGGGACTTAAGTATAATTTATTCAGTGTTTCTCAAATGTGTGATAAGAAAAACTGGGTTCTTTTTGGGGAAACTGAGTGTGTGGTGTTGTCACCTGATTTTAAAATGCCTAATGAAAAGTATATACAGCTTAGGGTACCTAGAAAAGAGAACATATATTGTTTTGATCTTAAAGATGTTCTTCCTAATATGTCCTTAACTTGTTTGTTTGCTAAGGCATCAGTTGATGAGTCAATTCTTTGGCATAGAAGGCTAGGTCATCTAAATTACAAAACAATCAATAAACTGGTAAAAGGCAACTTAGTGAGAGGGTTAACTTCTAAGGTTTTTGAATGTAAGGAACTTTGTGTGGCTTGTCCAAAAGGAAAACAACATAGAGCTTCTTGTAAGACCAAAACTGTAAACACCATCACACAACCACTGTTTATGCTTCATATGGACTTATTTGGACCTACCTTTGTTAAAAGTTTGAACCATAAGCAGTACTGCCTAGTAATCGCTGATGATTATAGTAGATTTTCTTGGGTTTACTTTTTGGCTGCTAATAGTGAGACTAGTGAGATCCTCAAGAATTTTATTACTAAGATAGAAAATCTTGTAAATCATAAGGTCAAGATAATCAGATGTGATAATGAAACTAAGTTTAAGAATAATGTGATGAATCAGTTCTGTGTAAATAAGGGTATTGAAAGACAGTTTAGTGTTGCTAGAACACCACAACAAAATGGTGTAGCTGAAAGGAAAAATAGAACACTAATTGAGGCTGCTAGGACAATGTTGTCAGAATCTAAGTTACCAACTACCTTTTGGGCTGAAGCTGTAGGCACTGCATGTTATGTGCAGAATAGAAGTAAGGTAGTGAAGCCTCATAACAAGACCCCCTATGAGCTGTTACATGATAGGAAGCCAATGATTGCATTCCTAAAACCTTTTGGGTGTCCTGTTACTATCTTAAATACCATAGACTACCTAGGCAAGTTTCAAGAAAAAGCTGATGATGAATACTTTTTAGGCTATTCTACTTACAGTAAAGCCTTTAGAGTATACAATAGGAGGACTAGGATTGTTGAAGAGAACTTACATGTTCAATTTAGTGAGAAGACTCCTTGTGTAGAAACCAAAGGACCAGACTGGCTGTTTAACATTGATATGCTAACCAAATCTATGAATTATGAGCCTATCATTACAGGAAATTCCACTTATATTGATGCAGGTACACAAAAGGATTCTGATGCAGAAACAATTTCTAAGGAAGCTGATTCTCCAAAGGAATTCTATTTGGTTGAAAAGTGGAAAACTGGTCCTGTCTCTCCCATCATTGATAAGCAAGGTCCCACTGATGATGCTGCATTGAATACTGGAAGCAAAGTCGATCATCATCAGGATAAGGATGAGTTGTTGAAAGATAACTCAGTGTCTGTAGAAGAAATTATAAGAAAGAAAAGGCATTCTGAAAGCACTGCTAAGCCAACCAAAAGCATGGATAGAAATAATGAAAGCACTGCTAAGCCAACTTCTACCACTGATAGTTCAAGTGAAATTCTGGCTGCAAGTACTGATGATAGTACTTTCTTTGGACCAATTCCAAAGCCATTATTTGGTGATGAGGAGTATCCTTATGATCCTGAAATGCCTCCTTTGGAAGAGATTGATACTCCTACTGATGATGAAGACATGGATGATTTCTTCAATGCTGATTTTACTAATTTCGAAACTATCATTCATGAAAGTCCAGTCACTACCACAAGGATTCACAAGATTCATCCCAAGGAACAAATACTTGGAAATTTGAATACACCAGTTCAAACAAGAAGCAAGGTTAAGAACACTGAAACCTTTCCTGAACATGGTTTCTTTGCAAGATCTCTTCATAAAAGAAACAGTCATAAAGATCTGCAAAACTGTTTGTTTGCTTGTTTTTTGTCTCAAAAGGAGCCCACGAGAGTGGAAGAAGCTTTATCTGAAGAAGGGTGGGTAGAATCAATGCAAGAGGAGCTTTTACAGTTTAAGCTTCAAGAAGTGTGGACATTGGTTGACCTTCCTAATGGTAAGACGGCAATTGGGACAAAATGGGTGTTCAATAATAAGAGGGATGAAAGAGGAATAGTGGTGAGAAACAAATCAAGGCTGGTTGCTCAAGGATACACACAAATTGAAGGTTTGGATGTGAAAAGTGCATTTTTGTATGACACAATTGATGAGGAGGTTTATGTTTGTCAGCCTCCTAGTTTTGAAGATCCTGATCATCCTGACAAGGTTTACAGGGTGAGGAAGGCTATGTATGGGTTGCATCAAGCTCCTAGGGCATGGTATGAGTGTCTGTCTACATATTTGATGGACAGTGGGTTTAAAAGAGGGCTGATTGATAAGACATTGTTCATTAGGAAGCACAAGGATGATATTTTACTGGTTCAGGTCTATGTAGATGACATCATCTTTGGACTAACAAGGAGCTATGCAAGGAATTTGAGAAACTTATGCATGATAAGTTTCAGATGAGTTCTATGGGAGAACTCACTTTCTTTTTGGGGCTACAGGTTCAACAAAGGACTGATGGTATTTTCATTAGTCAAGACAAGTATGTAGCAGATGTTTTGAGGAAATTTGGGTTTCAGGATGTTAAGAGTACTAGTACACCTATGGAGACTCAGAAACCACTGCTACCAGATGATGGAAGTCCCAAAGTTGATTTGAAGTTGTATAGGTCCATGATTGGATCTTTGATGTATCTCACTGCATCTAGGCCAGATATAATGTTCTCAGTATGTATGTGTGCAAGATTTCAAGTTACACCCAATTCCTCACACATGAATTCTGTTAAGAGAATTTTTAGGTACCTTAAAGGTCATCCTAATTTGGGTCTTTGGTACTCTAAGGATTCAGCTTTTGACTTGGTGGCCTATACAGATAATGACTATGCTGGTGCTAGTTTGGATAGGAAGTCTACAACTGGAGGATGTCAGTTCTTGGGAAGCAGACTAATTTCATGACAGTGTAAAAAGAAAACTATTGTGGCAAATTCTACAACTGAAGCTGAATATGTGGCTGCTGCTAGTTGTTGTGGTCAAGTTCTTTGGATTCAGAATCAATTGCTGGATTTTGGGTACAATTTTATGCATACTAAGATTTACATTGATAATAACAGTACAATTTGCATAATTAAAAATCCTATTTTACATTCTAGAACTAAACATATTGAGATAAGGCATCACTTTATTAGAGATTGTAATGAGAAAAGATTGATTCAAATGGTAAAAATCCATACTGATTTCAATGTTGCTGATCTTCTCACAAAAGCTTTTGATGTGGGGAGGTTTCAGTACCTTGTTGTTAGTATTGGAATGATTAATCTCTAAATCTCAACTTGTTTTGTAAAAGTTTGTATAAGTATTGGACTGTTATTTTGTAATATTAGTATTGCTATTTTTGTTTCTAACCACTGATAGTTTTGTTCAAACCACTGTTTGTTGCTCTGTGTTCCCACTAACCATTTTGCAGACAAATGCAAGTTAATTACTGATGCAAGAGAAGTACTGAAGATAAATTGTTCATTCATTCAAGAAACTGTTTACAGCTTACAGCTTACAGCTTACAATTAACTTCAGATGCTAAACCTATACATGATTAACTACACCTATCCTAGCCCATATCATCTATTCCAATAGCTGGTGATATGCATGACCAGTACGACGAAGAAGCTGGGAAGGATGGATTGATGAAAACGAAGATGATGAAGATGAATACAGTAGATGGGTTTGTGATATGAGAAATCTTCAGTTGTTCCATCTACTCGTTCCACCATAAAGCATCACTCCATCTTCCTTTTACCCTTTTCCTTACCGATATGTGATGAAGCACCAAAACCTGGTGCAGGAAGACCAAGAACCACCTCTCTGTTCTTTGGGAGTGGTGGATTTTTGGCACGTGGCCTTGGTTGGGGTTGGGATGGTGAAGGTTGTCCTCTCTCTGCTTCCTCTCTCACCAATCTATTGAAGATTGGCTCAAGGCGCTCAGTGGAATCATCTGAACCTCTTGATGACTCAGTAGGATCTATCACACTATCATCTTCAGATGAAGGGAGAAAGGGGGATTTTCTTGGTCGAGAAAATGGTTGGGGAAAGTAACCACGCCATGGGTTAGTATCATCACTTGATGATGATGATGATGAGGATGTTAGGTTGATGACTTCTGGTTGATTAGTCATGCAGATTTTTGTTGATTGTGAATGTTTGAGAAATTAGGGTTTGGATGAAAGTATGGATTAATTGGTGTGAGGATTACTTATGCCTAGGGGTTCTTTTATAAGCAGAGCATATGGTTTAAGTGAATAAATGAGGGGAAGGTTTAAGTGGTTGAGAAGTTAATGAGGTTCTTGGACTTTGGAAATTTATTAATATCGGGTGTTGACCTTAATGACTTAGCCATTACATATTGGCTAAACACTAATAAGTCTATGAAACCACTTCTAGCTTATTCTAACCACTGATAACATCAATTCTCTTCTCTGTGTGTTTGGTTTCTGTTTGTGATTTGCATGTATGAAGGAGTGTTGAACATTGGAGCTTGTTGCTGTTTTAGCTGCTTGCTGATAAAAAAAAATAAATAAAAAATGTGTAATCCTTCATATTTTTGTGAGATATCACTAATTTTGACACAGATTTACTTGCTATATCTCTTGGTCATCTGCTTGAAGTGAACTTGTGTATCCACTGCTAGTGTGTTTCAACCACGGATAGATGTTTTCTAACCACTGCTAGCATGTTGCTGATTTTTGGATACTAGAGGGGCTGTTTGGTAACTTTGGAGTAACCACGTTTTTCTCCCCAAATCACGGATAAGATCATTTAATAGATCTTCAAATCACTTCAACTTGGCGCTCTATAACAACCCTAATCACTTTCATTTGCATAATTCACATATACCACATAATACCCATCATTAATCACAATGCCGAATCAGTACTCCAACACACATAACCTTGTTGCTAATCTAGTAAAAAACAATCGATCTGAAGGATTTCATCAAATGATTGATTTCATTATTCACAGTCCTATTCACTATGCCTTAACTGTCTCACCTACCATCCTTAAAGCCTACATACATCAGTTCTGGAGAAATGCTACGCTTGAGGAGGTCGATGGAGTAGAGGTGTTTAGCTCTGTTGTGGATGAGAATGCAATTGTGGTTAATGAGGAGATTATTAGAGGTGTTTTGAAGTTAGATGATGCTGATGGTATTGTTAATCTTTCAGATGCTGAGATTGTTGTTGGTTTAGACAGGTTAGGATATACACACAGGGGCAACAAGGTACAATTTTTTAAAAGCATGTTTTCACAACAATGGAAGTTTTTGATACACACCTTGTTGATGTGTATGAGTAATAAGACCACTGGGTTTAATGATTTTCCTTCCAAAATTGCTACTGCTATTATTTGTTTGTCTGATGGGAGGAAGTTTAATTGGTCTAGGATGATTTATGAAGGGTTAGTGCAGAACATTAGGAAGAAGGGTAAATATTATTTATATCCTAGGTTTGTTCAACTAATTGTGGAGAGTCAAATTGAAGACCCTGTTGTGCATACTAGGGAGTATGAAGTACATTCTATGCTTCCTAAGGTCTTTGCACATATGAGGAATCAGTCTCAAAATGTTCAAATCAGAGATGTTCCTTTATTTCCACATATGCTTATTTTTCCTGCTGATCCTGAGTTTGATGAAGGTCTTGAATCCCAACCCATGGAACCTGAAACCACTTTTAGTACACCTAAAACTACTGATAGTCCACTTGAAACCACTGTTAGTGACACTTAAACCACTTCTAGTCATACCCAAACCACTGTTACACCAATTGTCTGGACTAGGAGAAAGAAGGGCACACAGCTCCCTCGAGCTGGTGCTAGTGGTGTTGTTCATGAGGCTGTCACATGGAGTGGAGGTGACATGATTGGAAGGGCTTCCACTACTAATTCATGCTTAGATGCTGGTCAGGACAGTGGAAACATCAATAAGACCCAACCTTGGGCAACTCCTAATGTGGAGAGTTCCTTGGAACTTAACACAGGTGGGGGAATCCCTAGCCAATTGGCTTCTACAGGGTGCATAGATGATCAGGCAAGGTCTGGTGCTATGTTTACTTTATCCAAGGATTCACCTCTCGGAGCAGTTAACACAGCTCGAAGTGATGAGGATCATTTGGAACATGAAAATGAATTGATGGATCCTAAGCTGGTACATGATGACTTTTCTAATGAACCACCTCTCGGACCAGTTAACACAGGTCGAAGTGGGGAGGATATTCTTGAACGTTTAAATGAATTGACGGCTAAATGTGCTAAACAGGATGATACAATCCAAAGTCTTCAAGCGTTGGCTGTGTTTCAGGGTAATGAAATTAAGAGGCTGGAGCATAGGATGTTTGTTTTGGAAAGAGTGAGAAGACTTGGGCTTGCTGTTTTGAAAACTATGAGAAAGATGAGAAATCAGTTTGCCTCCTCTCCAGCTCTGAATGTGGAGAATGTATCCAAACAGGGGAGTAGTGAAGGCATGGATTCAGGGGAGGCTGTAGATATGAACATGGATGAGGATGTTGATAGTGGAGGTCAAGCAGATGCAGAACAATTTTTGGTATCTGATAAAGATGGGAATGACGCTGTTCTTGAAACCTTAAAGACTGTGGTAGAAGATAAAGTGATGCAGGACACAACAACTGATAATGTGTCTGCAACCATGGACATTATTGTTGAAACCACTGCTGTAGTTTCAGATGAGGTACTTATAACCACTCCTAATTTTAACCTACCCACTGCTATCATAACAACTTCTACAATTGTTACAACCATCTCTGTATCACCACCTAAATCAAAAGAAGTTGAGAAAGAAGCTGCAAGTACATTGATCAATCTAAGCAAAACCTCAACTAACTCTACACCCATCACTGCACCTGTTCTATCTGTTCAATCTACTGCAACCAAACCTAAAGGTAAAAGTTTAGTTATTGGTGAGCCTTTGAAGAAGAAGGTGGCTCAACCAGACATTGGAAAAGGTAAAAGAGTTGCTGAACATACTTTGAAGTTTAAAAGTAAAGACGAACAGATTGCCTATGATCAAGAGTATATAAGAAATATGTTAGCTGAAGAAGAAGCAGCTAGGGAAAAACAGAAGCAAGAAGAAGAGGAGGCTTCTAAAAAATGGTTAGCTATCTGGTATGAATCACAAAACTATCTTCAAGCTTCTAATCAGATACAAGATGAGTATACTACTCAAGAATGGGCATTGTTAGATGTTGATGAAAGAGCTAGACTATTGGGTGAATGGGCAAGGAAGATCAGTAAAGAAAAGAAGCATGTTAAAAGGAAGAAACCTCCTACAAAAGGAGAATTGAGGAATGTGCTGATGAAGATTATTAAGAATTCAGGCATATACATTACTGATAATCTCAATAAATGTTCATTTGAAAGAATTTTTGAGATTTATTTGAGATATATGAAGATTAATAATGATGATTTCTGTCCAATGAATTCTGAAAAAGAAAAAGAGTGGCTTCAAAATTTACATAAGAGAAAATCTGAGATTCAGGAGACATCTGGTTCTAAGAGACTGAAAGAGACTGCAGATAGTAATCAAATTATCTTCTATGAATATGAGCTTAAAGGAAGTGAAGGATGTTGGAAAATTCAAAGACTCAATAATGAAGTTTATGAGTATAACAAATTTTCACAAATGCTTCAGTATTTTGATAGAGATGATTTGCTGAATCTTTAGATGCTTTATAGGAATAAGTTTGGTGATGTGCAACCAGATGATTATCATGAGAGAATGGTTTATCATTACTTGAACATGCTGTTTGAACCTACTCATGATGAACCTGAATGGAAAGGACTCTGCAATGGACAAATTACAAGATGGTTTATATATCAAACTTGTGGAGTTCATGTGTTAACTGTTTCTGGAGAAGATATTCATATGCTTGTAGAAGGTGATTATCCTCAACTGAATAAGTATCCAGAAGTTATTGCTCAGATGGTGAAACCTGGTATTCTGAACATGTTGATGTCCTATGATAGTCAAGCTTACAATCTGTTGTTGAAGTATGAGAAAATTCTTAAATCTAGTAAGTGTTTGGCTACATCCTCCAATTCAGATGTTTTGTGCTTAAAGGAAACTTGAGAATTCTATTTGAATGTATCAAGTTTAGGGGAGGATTGTTGGGTTTTTGGTTCCTTGGATCAAGAATTATTCTAAGTGTTGGAACCACGGACAGACTTGAGGAAACCACGGACAGTAGAATGGAACCACTGCTAAAGACAAACCGCGGCTAGTAGTATTGTGTAACCATGGATATTGTTTTGTAACCAATGCTAGTCTTGTATAGTCGGTTTGATATTCTGTATTAGATAAATATGGAAAAGATATTTATCTTGTAGGTTACGTATTGTATTATATAAAGGACTCCTTAGTCTATAAAAAGAGGTCCTAGGTTAGATTAGATATACGTATGTTTTATATCTAAGGTCGATACACTTCAAGGTTGTAAAACCCTAATACTGTAAGAGTATTCGTATTAATAAATAATATTGAGGTGTTGAATGTTTATTATTCTTCTTCTTAAGATTAAGTATTAAATTCCGCGTGATACTTAATAAGTTCTTTGTTTAAGTCAGTTTCTATATTAGATCGTTTGCTCAACTGGGATCAACACATCAGACTTGTTAATTAATGGATAGACCCAAACAAAGTACGAGTAATGATCCAAAAACAATACATAATATTTAAAACCGTAACGACTCGGAATTGGTGAAGTCCATACATCCGAGTGAATAATGTCAAAACAAGTCTTAACGACAGTATTTGAACTAGAAAATGGAATTCTAACGTGTTTACCAAGCTGGCAGGCATGAAAAAGCACGAGAGGCTGCTCTTTATTACATAAAATGAAATTATTCGAGACTAGAAGACATAACACTTCGCTTCCTGGATGTCCAAGACGCTGATGCCACGTATGTTGACTGACTAAGAGGGCTTAAGGAATCGGAGACGGAGACGTGACTAGATAAAGGTACCCGGTGCTGTCACATCGGAGAAGTACCCGACGCATCATGAAATCCTTAACAGAAAAAACAAAAGGATCAAATTCAACAGTGCAGTTATTTTCACAAGCAAATTGACGAACATATATTAAATTTTAGACAATATGAGGGGTAATAAGGACGTTATTTAGGTGAAGGGGTCGAAAGGGAGTTAACAAAAAGCTATGACCCATATTGGTGACATGAATAGAATGCCCATCACCAACCGAGACGGACGGATACATGCACGTATTAAAAACATGACTAAGACTATTATTTGAAGCATTTAAATGTGAGCTCACACCTGTGTCCATGTTCCAAGCACCGGCAGTGGGGTCACGAAGAGTCCCGATAGTAAAAGCATGTGGCAAAAAAATTTCTTGTCCCGAAGGTATCATTTGTCCTATAGGTTGTGAATGCGAGCCTGCTGGAGCATGGGTAACCTGGTGAATAGTAACTGAGGTATGAGGGGGGCTGTTGGGCCGGTTTTGGTCAGTTGAGCCTGATGTTGGTACGGTGAAGTGACATAGGTTGGCGGAGCAGTGGGTTGGGTCGCAACATGAGCAAACCCGGTGGGCTATAATAGTGGATTGGGGTGTAGTGGTGGGCCGATGCAGTACCAAAACCGGACGGGGGTATTGTATAGCTTGGGCCTGCTTATGGGGTGACATAGGGTAGGGGTGTTGGGCTTAATGGGCTAGTGGCTGTGAAGTAAGCGGATGGCCCAACTGCAGTTGTATTTGTACGATCCAAGGCACTAGATGGTGTAGTTTTTGACCCCGTAATACCAAGTTTGCCTAAGAGTTTAAGAATTATTTCCTCGGTTTGATTGTTTTCCTTATTTTCAATGTTTTCCATGGTATGCTTAGAATTAGAATCGTGGACAAACTTGCAACCCGCACCATATCGACACGCACCCTTGGCATAATTAATACATGTCTCCATGATTTAATTTGAGGATTAGAAGGGTTACGTGTAGTACCTTTTTCAGTCATTAGAATAAATGGAGATAGAGATGACGAGTCCATGGGAAGAGCAAGTGACTTAGACTTCAAGCGTATTTCTTCGGTGATTAGCATTGAACGGGCGGTCTTGAAGTCGGGAAAGGTGTCCCGATGATGCTTCTCTGATAGTCCTTCAAGAGCGTAGTGAACAAGGTCCTCATCATGAACCAGAGCGTCAAGACTAGCAAGGATGGTAGCAGTTGCTTCAAGTTTTCCAGAATAGGTTTCCTGCTTTGGTCGCCTAGTTTTATGGATCGTAACTCGACTTTGAAAGCATTTGAGCGAGACTGTTTATTGTCTTTGACAATGGCATTAATGTGGTCCCATGCTTCCTTGGCTGACTTAGGACGCGCCACAACCAATCTTGATTGGAGCGTGTTCAAAAGCGTTGTGAAGATCCATGAGAGTATGATTTTATCAACCTTGTGTTCCTCGGGTGTGAAGGGTGTAGTGACACTTGATGAGGTTTCAGCATCACCATGAATGTACTGAATCACCTCATAACTAAAACATAGTTGTTCGAAAAAGAATTCCCACGATCCAAAATTTCAATTATCAAGATCGAGTTTGACGGGAACCCTAGTGAGTAGGTGATGGTGTGTAATGGTGGATAATTTTACAGAAAGTGGAATAGTAGGAGGGTTTGTTGAACCTGTCATGGCGTTGGGGATGTGTTAAGTATGTATTGATTCGTAGGGGCTGTAACAAACAACGAGGGACAAGAAAAAGATGTGTAAAAAATGATTGATTCACGACCTTAGCACGAATACCACAATAACAATGTGCGGATTAATGACCTAGCACAATCACCAACACGTGATAGATGACCAAACAGAATCGATCGGAGGCCTTTTATAGGGTTCTAGAGGAAACATTTTGTTATAGGCTGTAGTTTAGGAAATGAGCGTGGTTTTAATGGCCTGATACCATGTCAAACGTATAATGAGGAATGATTTTATTGATTGAATATCACAATAACAATGTACAAATATATAATAGTACTAGACGAGTACCCGCGCCTAGCGGCAGCGATGTCTAGTTTTCTGCAAAGTTTCAACGACCCATAAGTTTCTTTCAACAAACTGTATTTGTAGCATTAGAGAATCGTTTTCGAATAACTACAATTCTGATGCGTGGTTGCATAGCAGCATAAATATATAGTTTTTTAAAAAATTATGTGGAGTCGATCTAAGTGTGTGAGTATATTTTCTAATATGATTGTTTTTAAGTTATTAAGATTTTTAGTAATAATAGATTCAAGCATTACAAAAAGTAACGGTATTATGTAGTTGGCAATATTATATTGTAGTTTAGAGGTATAGCCAACATGTGTGACCGCTTTTTCTTGTTTTGTCAGTAATTTAGGCAGTGATAACTATTTTTTTTACATGTGTAACGTTTATCATTTGGTGTTTGACTTTTAAAATTGTAACTTTGCAAATTGGATATCACCATATAAGATTATTTTGTACTATAAATTTGTATAGATATTTATGCATTGTTCAAAGCTATTTGTTTGAGGTACAAATAATTATCGCTAAAGATAACAATACTATTTATTTTTTGTGATTTTAATAAACTTACATAACATTATTGATACACTGGACAAAGGGCTATACAATATATATTAACTTTTAAATGACGATTCATATATGCTAGTCCCTTAAATGGTGCAAGAGCAACATTTTTTAAAATAACATTATACAAATGACAAATTACATGTGTCAAAGCAAAATAAACCAAAAACTACAATTACTTGGTCTCTCCTTTCAAAAAAATTGTCACGGGTTCCACAACTACTTCATCATTTCTCATATAATTTTGTCAAATTTGAAACCCGATTTCACCCGGGTGATTCAACTGGTTGAACCGTTCCGATAAAAAATCAGGTCGATTTAAACCGAGTCAAACCGATAGGTTGGGTCAAAAAAATGTCAAATTAAACCGGGTCAGCCCGCCGGGTTTGAAGCGTCCCGGGTCAACCCGGTATCGGTTTCAATAGGTCAACCCGGTATCGGTTTCAACGGGTCAACCCGGTATCAGTTTCAATTGGTTGTTTTTAATTTGGTAGATGTGCTTTTAATTGGGTGTACAATGTGAATAAATTATTGTACTTTTAAGTAATGGGGTGTTTTAATAAGAGTATTAATTATATTATTTATTTCTCTCTCCATTGACCATGTTTTCAACATTCAACTTTCAACATTTTTCACTTTTTCCACTTTGACCATCTTTCCATTTTATATAGTATAGATATGGAATAATCTAGATGCGGGCTTGAGCCCATTACAACATTAACACAATACGGGCTAACAAAAATATATATTATGTTATTAGAGTCGTCAAGAAAATTAGAAGATAAATTTTCATTTCTGTGGTGATTAAAGATAACACTTATTTTTATTTTGGTTAAAATTTATGGCATATTATTAAATTTATAATTCTTTTTTTCTAAGCCAAGATTACCCATATCATAGTATACTTTAATATATTTAAATAAATTATGTATGTTTAATGTCTAAAGTGAAGCCTAACTGTAACTATATTTGTAGCTTCTGCAGCTAGCCATAAGTAACAAAATTAATCTTTTTTCATATCGAAGATCATTACGAAGCACAAAAGAAAAGTTCTATAAATTGTGACTGTACAGATTACTCTCTCGGCTGTAACATAATTTGTGATTGATTATGAAGTATTACAATTTCATTTTCCTTTTTTTATAGTTATCGGATAATCTCCCAACCCAACACCACTAAAAATCTCATCTCAAATGTTAAACTGTGAGTTCCTTCCTTTTAAAGTGAAGCTTTGGTCACTACAGTAGATTACAAACTCATGCTTCATCAATCATAAACTTCATCATGATAATCAAAAGTAAGTTTTGTTGAAGTCAAACAGATTCATCTAGTGAAAACAGGACGCATATTTAGGAAATAAAAGTAATTGTTAACTACCATGTTCAGAATAAGTATGTTGGTGATTTGAGATCTTCATGGTTAATATAAATATCAGGTCTACTTCATCCAAATCCCCATAATAAATCAATGTCATGTGACAATTTTTCAGAGACAGATTATGTCGTTGTAACAATATAATTATGGTTGTAACGATTAAGTTGATGTCAAATGTTATGTCGTTGTAATGAGTATGTATTGAAATTCTTAATGACAATTGTCATCAAATCGTAAATATATAAACTTTAACTTTACAACAATCCCTTTAGGGAAAATACTTTGAAATATCCCAGAATCATAGACTTCGGCGACTTTAGTGTTTGATTCAATGAATTCGATGTCATCTCTCATTTTTCATGTTTTGCTTCATTTATTGGTGTTAAAATTACTGTAATGGGGCGTTTGGTTGGGGTAATTTGAAATTCCGGAATTTTAAATTCTAGAAAATTTAAATTCTTGAGAATTTAAAATTCCGGAATTTAAAATACCTTCGCATGTTTGGTTGACAGAAATTTATAATATATATTTTTATTTTTTTAATATAAATTTCATAAATATTCTACTTAAAAGTTTATAAAAAAAGTAATAAGTAAAGTTTATAGAAAATTTATAAAAAAAGTTTATAAAAAATTTATAAAAAAAAGTTTATAAATAATTTATGAAAAAAGTTTATAAAAAAATTATAAAAAAAGTTTACAAAAAATTTATAAAAAAAAAATTATAAAAAAAGGTTTATAAAAATTTGTAAAAAAAGTTTGTAAAAAATTTATAAGAAATTTACAAAAAATTTATAAAAAAAAAAGTTTATAAAAATTTATAAAAAAAGTTTATAAAAAATTTATAAGAAATTTATAAAAAATTTATAAAAAAAAAGTTTATAAAAAATTTATAAAAAAAGTTTATAAAAAAAAATCATAAATATTTTATTTAAAAGTTTATAAAAAAACAATAAGAAAAAAAGTTTTTTTTCAAGCAAATTAAAATTTCTCACTTTTTGGAGGCATTTTGATTCTCTCCATTTTGGCAATTCGGGGAATTGTAAATTACTTCAAATGCTCACATTTGAGTTACCAAACAAGACATTTGAAGGAAATTAAAATGCAAATGCCCCCAATATCCTCCAAATTGGCCCAACCAAACGCCCCCTAAGAGTAAAGTTCAAAATACATCCTTGTGGTTTGTCCCGTGTCTCGCTTTACATCCTCGTGGTTTGTTTTGGCACAAAACCATCCATCCGTTAGTAAAGTCAGTCAATGAGGACTAACGGTGCAAATTACTTCTCCGTTATCTCCTAATGAAGGAGAAAATATTTGCAACGTTAGTCCTGTGGACTAACGGTGCAATTTTTTTGGGAAATAAATTGCATTGTTAATCCTGAGGACTAGCGATGCAAACTTTTTTTGGAAAATTAATTAAAAGGTGGCACAAGGCTCGAATTCGAGTCTGGAGGGCCGAAAATGAACGCCCCAACCACTGGACTAAGTGTCCAGTGGTGTAATAATGCCAATAGTATATTAACTTATCACTTCCTATATGTTCTCAATTACACACACAATTCACTCACCTTATTGGTTATGTTAGCGGAAAGTACAAACTTGGTTAGAAACTCGGTACAAAAACTAGTGATTATATGTGACAATCCGTACTTTCAGGTCATTTCTCGACACCGTTCATGTCTCATTATTTCAACATTTTAGTAAACTTGGTTTACTTGTTTCAAATTCGCGTAACCTTGGAGGTTTAGCGGCGAATTCATGATCATGACATTCACGTACATTTCATATGGACTATGATTAGTCTACATTTCATTGACATCATGTGCATCTCATTGATTCATGCACGACATTTCATTTCACCCTTCAACGCGTAATTTTTATGTTTAATAAATTTTATCGCGTGAGTTTTATTTGGATTATTAACCCGTTACTTTCAAAAATGATCCCGAGGTATTTTTAAACTTACATTTAGTTTATAAAAACTATGTTTTTAGTTTTCCTAGTGTTTCACATTCAATTGGTATTTTAAATCGTTAACGTTTAATTATTACGTCGTGTTTCTTAAAATCTTACAATAATTATTTTATCACCCGATTTTCACGAGGAAAGTATTTTTACAATTTTTATCAACTCATTACAATCTATTTTGATTTACTAAAAACTTATTTACACCAAAAACTCTCATTTACTTTTACTTACACTTTTCTTTTACAATTCACTTATATTTTGTATCAAATATACACAACATATACAAGTAACTAGTTTAAAAAAAAAAAAAAAATAATTTTGGGAGACAACCCTCCCCCAAAATCCGGCCAAGGGGGAGGGTATGTCTTAATGGATGTATGGCTTCATTAATTATATGTCTACACTATTATTAGTTGATTCATGAACCCATATTTTTCTCATAGTTGTAAGTGTTTTACAAAAACTTTCTCTCCTTCTCTTTTGCTCATCATAACCGGCCAAGCATCAAGCACCAAGGGATCAAGAAAAATTTTGCAACTTCAAGTGTGTTTTTCAACCTAGATCATATCCTCTTTATGGTTTTGAAATAAAAACCAAGGATATCTAAGTAAAACCTTTGTTACCTACACCTCTTCATATCACTAGTAAGCATGTTTTTATCATCCTTATGTTTCCTTATCTTTTTTTATATGTTCCTTATCATTTTTGAAGCTCATATGCATGTTATGGAGTTTATACCATTTATTTCTTGATTTTAAGGTTTTATATACATATTAGTCATCCTATAATTATTCCCAAGTTAATCTTTGGTCTTGATGGTGATTAGGAACCCATGACACCCTAAGAAGGTGTATGGTAGGATTAGATTAGTTTTGGAGTTGATTTGAAGGGATTAGAATAGGTTTTGTCCGAGAAAAACTATTTTCGTAAACTATATTTTGTATTCTGTCCTTAAATCGAATTTCTGGAAAAATCAGTGGATGGTACGAAAGTTTGGCCTTGATTTTTGGAAAATATACTTTAAAACGAATCCGTGGCCTTTTGAACGGATAAAAACGGACTTATAACGAAGCCGTGGTGAATTTTTAAAGTTTGGCACCGACACGTATTATTTTCTGAAATTGGCAGCATGCAGTTTTTGTATATTTCGGGTCAAAAACGAGCCTTAAGCTTCACAAATTATTTCGACTAGTCAAAAATATATTAGTTTACTTCGATACGAAGCTAAGGACATATTTTACGTAGAAAACGGAGTTAAAACGACAAATCTATGGCCATTTTCATAAAGTTGCCGTAAAGTATTAATTTCTGAAAATTATATTATGTTTGACGTAACAAGTTTTTCATTAGCTCTATCGTCCATGTTTGCGGCAGTTTTTACCCATGATGCAAAACTTTTTATAACGAAATGTCTTCTAGTAAAATCAAGTTCATCGGCCATATTTTTCAAATCAAAAAGCCGTTTGTCAAGCGGAGTTATAGTGATTTAATTACGGATGTTCAAACATTGGCCGAAACTTATTTTCTGCACGCGATTAGCAAAAACCACCATCTTTAGCCTTTGATATCTTTATGATCGAGACCTTTTGAACGAAAACTCCTGAACTGAAACTTTTAGATATCGATTCAAACTTTCCAAAACCGTCGAGTTCGTTCTCTAACGATCGACGTACACCATTTTACGACTACTTTTCCGGAGTCATTTTTGTTGATTTCATGAGCTTTCCGACAACATTGTTTTGCGACGAAAAATGGTAATTTCACCAAAAATCATTATAAAACCATTGTAGGATGACATTTTGACGTAAAAACATGTAAAGTCATTTTTGATTGGTCGAGACGTCAAAAGAGTATTTTTCGTCGACGAGTAATATTTTCAAAAACCCGTAAATGGTATAAATAACATACGAAGTGCATGCATAGCATTACATTGCAACTCATGACATATCATATCATTGATAATAGGTCCCGGTTGACACACTACATTATAAACCTCGGTGTACTCACTATTGCCGTTATTTCCAGTTTATCCAAGTGAGTTTTCATAGCCCCGTTTTTACATGCTTTTGATTATTTTCAAACCCACGGGGGAGAATACATTGCACTACATTTTTTTGTACGATACCAAGTATGTTAAATTCATTACATTGCTTAAGTTACCACATATGCCAATTTGAAAGTCCCCATTTCCTGAACCATGAACCGTTAATCATTGAAGCGAGGATGAGTGGATAGATCTATCGAGGGTGACGCCTCCATCCGGGTTGGTGAATCCCAACCAGGTGAACGGATGCATTTCATTTGATTTCATTACAGAGTTGTCTGGCAAACACTCTGTGGAGGGGCATACATTATTGAACAGTCTAGTTTCGGGGTCATGGGCTTAAGGCAATTGTAACATTATTTTTACGTGACTGGATTGTCATGCATATTCTATACTTGTGTAGTCGTATAAAATGTTTACATAAACCTATGATTTCTCACCAACATTATTGTTGACGTTTTTAGCAATGTATTTTCAGGTAACTGAGGCACGTTCATCATGACATGGTTAGGGACCCATATTTTGAGTCGCGGCGTCGACTTACATTATGTACATTATGGTTTATTTCAAAACATCGTTTGGAATTGTAACATATTTGTATTTTGGCAAACTTGTTAAACCTTTTGGGACCGATGTTGTACTCTGATTATGTTTTATGAAATATCCAACGATGTGTTTTTAAAACGACACTTTAGGTCGTTCAATATAACTGTGATGTGGTGCTATGACAGTCATTGCCCCCAGGAATTCCATTCCGCTGCAAAACAGGTAAATTGGGGGTGTGACAGATTGGTACCAGAGCTACAGTTATAGAGAACTAGGTTGCATCTTTGACCCTAGACTATAACTACATTATCATAGCATCTCATCATTTCATCATAAGTGCGTGTTCACTTTGCATGCGATTTATACGTACATTTTTCGAGTTATTCACTTTCATTTCACAGCGGTTGTCACATAAATGCCTTCAAATACCCATCCCATTATACTCACATCACTTAACGTGGAGAATTCCTTGTCATTCACTATCACGATTTTCACATCAATTGACTCCTCACCGATAACGTTGAATACCGAGATAAACCCTTTTGGGAGGACGAAGTTACACCTACACCATCACGATCACTATCGATTCACTATAGAATCGGGGCAATTTTTTATCACTCAGTTGGGACAGATCATACTATTGGGTAGAACTTATAGACTTAATTCTAATGAACCTATTTTCTTAACTCACCACAAGGATTCCATTATCATCATCGTCATTATTTTCATCATCAGTATCATTTCGAGCACCATCCATACCATCACATCTCATACACGATACTTATACACCTGACTTGCGGCTTGGGAAGCGTGCATGATTTGACACACCATTACCATCTACCACTAAGACTATAGACACTACATCATCTCATAGGTTTGAGGACTGTGAGAGTTCTAGGGCTATTGTTGCTAGACCGCCTGCTACTCCTACACATGAAACACGATTAGACCACCAACAGGAACAGATAATAAGCACCTTTCTAGCTAATGTGATCTTTATCATTTATTATCTCTACGATACATCACTACCTTACTAGGGGTTAGGCCAACGTTATTCTCGACCAACTAGTAGACTGTTATTACTCGATAAGGTTCTCCTATGTATCCTATAAACCATCCAACAAATTTTATTCCAAAATATCCTGCTACTATTTCATGAAATTATTTCTCTTGATTTTAATTCGAACTATTTTATCACCATCTTAGAAACGTTGTTTCATAAAGTTTTAACGCAAGTTGTTTTATTATCAATTTATCAAATGGTTTCAGTCATTTTATCAACTATGTAATATCCTCATGCGAAACGATTTTCATGATTACTCTGAAAAATCATCAAGCTATTATCTTACAAAACAAAACACTGAATACCAACTATTTGTCCTACATTTCCTCTTATGAGATAATAAACTTCATCGTTATCTAACACAAACTGCTTTCAACTATTTTACCGACCATTTCATCTTACTCATGTACCATTAAACTAAAATTTACGACTTTAATAATACTTTATAAACAATGACCTTACTGATACTTTGCAAACTATTTTCTCATAGTATGATAAACCGATTAATTTACTATTATTTTATAAAACAACAAACAATTGCAATAGCAAGTTACAAACCATATTGCAAAATTTTCCTGCAAGTAATATTACGATTTTATAAACTATTTTACCCTTTTGGGTGAGCTATATTAGCCACTGTCTGATTTAAAATCATAAAACTTGGTACGCTTACCTCACAGACTATTCGCCCTTACTTTACTGACTATTATATTACCAACCCCTAAACCATCTTGATATTAGTTAAACTACGAAATCTTCTATTATTTGACAAACGATAAATTGTTTTATTGTAAGCTATCTTACAAATCATTTCACGAGTTATGTTATAATCTGAATTGTGTCTTACCCAAAATATTTCACTACCATTATTAAGCCGTTTTCTATCACTATATAGCTGTTTTAAAATCACCTTAACAAGTTGTTGCTTTAACGCCATTTATCTCTCACTTAACCGATAAGTTAGGATTGGATGGGTGACCTTTTTAGGAAAGATTTCCTATACCATATGTGAGGAGGATTCCTCGATACAAGAAAACAATGGAAGGATTTTGGGATTACCAACAAGGACCAGAACTAGGAGGTAGGATGAGTCAAAACTCAACAAAAATCTTAAGACATCACGAGGTATTCCGAACCACTATTTTGAATTAGAATCCAAATTCTGCGATTCCATAAGTACTAAGCTAGACCGAGTTACGAGATTTTATACGAAGCGTATACCCATGAAACAACACTATAGGGATGTACCAAGTCTTCTATTTGAGGCTACAGAACATTTCACTAAACATAGCTTCAACAATATGTGAACTTCCCTACAATGAGTATCCCTTAAAGGAAAATTTGGTTAAATTAAGGCTATCGATATAAACTTCCCCTAAGGCATTGTGTTCTCTAGAAATTCCAAGTAACCTCACTTTCATATCAAGAGATGCCACAGGTTTGAACATGTCGGACAATCAATGACTTTCCACCTACTAGTGAAACCAGAACAAACATTCTTCGACATCGTTTGAAATGATATCTATCTTCTTGCTAGCATGATAGCAATATTAGGGATGAACTATATTTGAAGCACTTACAACACCTCATAACCCATCTTTTTGGAACCCGTCGATCATTTCGAAAAAAAAAAATACCCTCAAACTTACCACCTTCTATCACTTCTCTTTAGAGCGCCCATTCTTAACATAAGAATTGACTACGTCTCATTTTCCTTTCATTTTGAAGAATTATGGCGTCGAAGAAAGCTGCACTAGAAATGACACCATCTGCTATCCAAAAGTACATAGAGGATTATATATCCGAGGCACTAAGGAAAGAACGAGCGACAATAGCTGCTATTATCGAGGCCGCAACTGCTGCTGAAACTGCGAGACTTGCTTACATCGAAAGGTTTCAAGAGTTGACTGTTCTTTGTCCAGCTATGGTTTCGGATAAGGAGAAACTATTGAAAAATTTCATTGGAGGACTTTCACAAGATGCCCAAGGAGATGTAACTTCTTTCGATCCACAAACAATTGAAGAATCTACCCGTATTACTCAAATACTCATGGCTCAAGTTCTGAAAAGGGAAAACATTATCAACAATAACCACCTCAACAATAACAACAATCATACCATCACCAATAATAATAACCGCATCAACGACAACAATCAAACCAACAACAACAAAAGGAAATGGGAAAATGACCAGGGAGGTTACAACAACAACAACCAAAGCTGTAACACTAACCATCACCAACGACAGAATAGAAGACAAGAAGCCGCCAGGGTTTATGTTGCTGCACCAACCAAGGAAAGAACTTATACTGGAAACTTACCACGATGTCATCAATGCACGCTACATCATGAGGGTCCATGTGGTATATGCTTTATCTGTCAAAAAGTGGGACACCTTGCTAAGGATTGCAAAGGAAAAGGATATGCTGGAACACACCCACTATGTACTAGATGTAAGTTTCATCACTCAGGTCTTTGCCCTGTCAAATGCCGCCAGTGCCAAAAATTAGGACACCTCGCCAGGGATTGTAGAGGAAAAACTATAATGACATGTTTCGGATGTGGGGAGCAAGGACACTATCGGAGTCAATGCCCCCAAAACCAAGGTCAACAAGTTGAATGTGCTCATGGGAATGTATACATGTTAGGAGGAGGAGAAGCTTGTCAAGGTAACAATGACGTGGAAGACTGAAGAAGCTCGGAAATTAACAGTCTTGTTTTTCTCTATGTATCATGTTGTACTAAGTTTATGTTTTCATCGTATCCGAATCCTTAAACCTAAGATGTACTACTTTTGATAAACCACTTGTTGTAAGATATTCTCATCCATCGTACTTTATTTTCTTTCCGATTTGTTATCATTTTCGAGGATTTTAATTCTTTTTACTTTAACTATCATTTTAACGGCACTTCTCCATGTCTTCTCTCCTCGATGTTCATCACAATTTTAACATCAGTTTACTCAACGCCAAACAACATATGAGTCGATTAGTCCAAGCATTGCATAGTTACTCCTAAATTATACATAGCCTGATCACCTATGTCTAATTCAGGAAGAATCATGCGATGAAGGGAGTAGTAGACTTATATGTGTAAGCAATTCCGTAATCGAGCCGAATTTTCAAAAGTCCTCCTTCAAACCAATTTAGCCTAATCTCATGACAGTTCTTGTTTGATGAGTTGTGAAATTAAGTGAAAATTGGTTGGTAAAAAGTCTTTTGAGGGTTTTGCTCGGGAATGGGAAAGTTTACCACAACAAACCCTAAACCCGATAGACTAACAACGATCGAATTCAGGGACTGAATTCCTTTTTGGATGGGCGAATGTGACAATCCGTACTTTCAGGTCATTTCTCGACACCGTTCATGTCTCATTATTTCAACATTTTAGTAAACTTGGTTTACTTGTTTCAAATTCGCGTAACCTTGGAGGTTTAGCGGCGAATTCATGATCATGACATTCACGTACATTTCATATGGACTATGATTAGTCTACATTTCATTGACATCATGTGCATCTCATTGATTCATGCACGACATTTCATTTCACCCTTCAACGCGTAATTTTTATGTTTAATAAATTTTATCGCGTGAGTTTTATTTGGATTATTAACCCGTTACTTTCAAAAATGATCCCGAGGTATTTTTAAACTTACATTTAGTTTATAAAAACTATGTTTTTAGTTTTCCTAGTGTTTCACATTCAATTGGTATTTTAAATCGTTAACGTTTAATTATTACGTCGTGTTTCTTAAAATCTTACAATAATTATTTTATCACCCGATTTTCACGAGGAAAGTATTTTTACAATTTTTATCAACTCATTACAATCTATTTTGATTTACTAAAAACTTATTTACACCAAAAACTCTCATTTACTTTTACTTACACTTTTCTTTTACAATTCACTTATATTTTGTATCAAATATACACAACATATACAAGTAACTAGTTTAAAAAAAAAAAAAAAATAATTTTGGGAGACAACCCTCCCCCAAAATCCGGCCAAGGGGGAGGGTATGTCTTAATGGATGTATGGCTTCATTAATTATATGTCTACACTATTATTAGTTGATTCATGAACCCATATTTTTCTCATAGTTGTAAGTGTTTTACAAAAACTTTCTCTCCTTCTCTTTTGCTCATCATAACCGGCCAAGCATCAAGCACCAAGGGATCAAGAAAAATTTTGCAACTTCAAGTGTGTTTTTCAACCTAGATCATATCCTCTTTATGGTTTTGAAATAAAAACCAAGGATATCTAAGTAAAACCTTTGTTACCTACACCTCTTCATATCACTAGTAAGCATGTTTTTATCATCCTTATGTTTCCTTATCTTTTTTTATATGTTCCTTATCATTTTTGAAGCTCATATGCATGTTATGGAGTTTATACCATTTATTTCTTGATTTTAAGGTTTTATATACATATTAGTCATCCTATAATTATTCCCAAGTTAATCTTTGGTCTTGATGGTGATTAGGAACCCATGACACCCTAAGAAGGTGTATGGTAGGATTAGATTAGTTTTGGAGTTGATTTGAAGGGATTAGAATAGGTTTTGTCCGAGAAAAACTATTTTCGTAAACTATATTTTGTATTCTGTCCTTAAATCGAATTTCTGGAAAAATCAGTGGATGGTACGAAAGTTTGGCCTTGATTTTTGGAAAATATACTTTAAAACGAATCCGTGGCCTTTTGAACGGATAAAAACGGACTTATAACGAAGCCGTGGTGAATTTTTAAAGTTTGGCACCGACACGTATTATTTTCTGAAATTGGCAGCATGCAGTTTTTGTATATTTCGGGTCAAAAACGAGCCTTAAGCTTCACAAATTATTTCGACTAGTCAAAAATATATTAGTTTACTTCGATACGAAGCTAAGGACATATTTTACGTAGAAAACGGAGTTAAAACGACAAATCTATGGCCATTTTCATAAAGTTGCCGTAAAGTATTAATTTCTGAAAATTATATTATGTTTGACGTAACAAGTTTTTCATTAGCTCTATCGTCCATGTTTGCGGCAGTTTTTACCCATGATGCAAAACTTTTTATAACGAAATGTCTTCTAGTAAAATCAAGTTCATCGGCCATATTTTTCAAATCAAAAAGCCGTTTGTCAAGCGGAGTTATAGTGATTTAATTACGGATGTTCAAACATTGGCCGAAACTTATTTTCTGCACGCGATTAGCAAAAACCACCATCTTTAGCCTTTGATATCTTTATGATCGAGACCTTTTGAACGAAAACTCCTGAACTGAAACTTTTAGATATCGATTCAAACTTTCCAAAACCGTCGAGTTCGTTCTCTAACGATCGACGTACACCATTTTACGACTACTTTTCCGGAGTCATTTTTGTTGATTTCATGAGCTTTCCGACAACATTGTTTTGCGACGAAAAATGGTAATTTCACCAAAAATCATTATAAAACCATTGTAGGATGACATTTTGACGTAAAAACATGTAAAGTCATTTTTGATTGGTCGAGACGTCAAAAGAGTATTTTTCGTCGACGAGTAATATTTTCAAAAACCCGTAAATGGTATAAATAACATACGAAGTGCATGCATAGCATTACATTGCAACTCATGACATATCATATCATTGATAATAGGTCCCGGTTGACACACTACATTATAAACCTCGGTGTACTCACTATTGCCGTTATTTCCAGTTTATCCAAGTGAGTTTTCATAGCCCCGTTTTTACATGCTTTTGATTATTTTCAAACCCACGGGGGAGAATACATTGCACTACATTTTTTTGTACGATACCAAGTATGTTAAATTCATTACATTGCTTAAGTTACCACATATGCCAATTTGAAAGTCCCCATTTCCTGAACCATGAACCGTTAATCATTGAAGCGAGGATGAGTGGATAGATCTATCGAGGGTGACGCCTCCATCCGGGTTGGTGAATCCCAACCAGGTGAACGGATGCATTTCATTTGATTTCATTACAGAGTTGTCTGGCAAACACTCTGTGGAGGGGCATACATTATTGAACAGTCTAGTTTCGGGGTCATGGGCTTAAGGCAATTGTAACATTATTTTTACGTGACTGGATTGTCATGCATATTCTATACTTGTGTAGTCGTATAAAATGTTTACATAAACCTATGATTTCTCACCAACATTATTGTTGACGTTTTTAGCAATGTATTTTCAGGTAACTGAGGCACGTTCATCATGACATGGTTAGGGACCCATATTTTGAGTCGCGGCGTCGACTTACATTATGTACATTATGGTTTATTTCAAAACATCGTTTGGAATTGTAACATATTTGTATTTTGGCAAACTTGTTAAACCTTTTGGGACCGATGTTGTACTCTGATTATGTTTTATGAAATATCCAACGATGTGTTTTTAAAACGACACTTTAGGTCGTTCAATATAACTGTGATGTGGTGCTATGACAGTCATTGCCCCCAGGAATTCCATTCCGCTGCAAAACAGGTAAATTGGGGGTGTGACATTATACTTAAACATACTATTTTCTATCATAAAAAGCTAGTTTGATGATTACCTACCATAGTCTTGCATTTTCATATATATCAAGCAATACCATTGTTTGCATAGTCAACTTGTAACTATTTCGAATCCTTTCATTTCATATGCACTTGTCTAGTTAGCGATAAATTACAACTAGAATCAAACATACTCACACATGAAGTCAATAAATATAAGAAATAAATTATAACTTACCCAGCTAAAGAGCACCATTACATGTAAATATTTTCATTTAAAAAAAAAATTAAAAAAAATAAAAAATAAATAAACACTTGTAGCTTTTACAAATAATACTAACAAAACTTTACTCAAGTTTTCACCAAGAATAGGTGAAACCCAATGATGACTATCCCCACGTTTTTGCTAAGATTCAAGCTTCGCTTCTTTAGGCTCGAACCCAACTGTGTCTCCATGTAAATTCTAACCACAAAACCATAAACATAACTGAAGTAGTTTTTGTTAAACAACATCAACCCATTTTGTTTTGAATCTGTCTATGGACATGTACTAAGAACTCGACGTATGAAGGACTATTTGGAGACTTGTCTTCCACCATATACGAGAAGAATGTTATTCCTGGAAAATTGAAACTAATATCAGAAATTATAAAATGGTACTTTTAGATACTTAACGCAATATTTACCGTTTCTAAGTAAGTTCCTGAGCTAAATTACCTATGGCCTTTATGTATTGAAAGATTTTTTATTTAAAAAAGAATCAACATAAATCTTGCAATTAAAATACGAAGACAGAACTACTAGATGTATATTATAAAACTTACCAGATGGTTCTCCTTTCTTGCATAATTTCAGCCTGCAATAAGTACAACGAGATTAAAAAAGGGATTACTTGTCGACACAAACATTCTCATATACAGATAAACTAATGCGACTGGTAAGATTATATACCAGACATTACATACCGTAGGCAGTTACATCTTTGGCTTCGTATCTCATTTATAACCTCATTTAGCTTCTTTGACAAGGGGTTTTCATATTGCTTCAGTACCAACTGTGTCAAAAAGTTTGAGTTAAACAGATGCCAACTTCGACCCATTTGCATATATATATATATATGGGTCAAATTGGGTAGTCTATTATCACAAATGAGTCAGTTCTGCTAACTTTTAAAAGCAGGCAAAATTGGAACGGGTCAAATGGCTCAACCAGGTTGAAAATTGCCGACAGGCCCATTACTAGACCCGCCATTTTGCCGCTATAATGATACAAGTCAAGAAATACGGATATCAAGTGTACCTGAGTGGGGATTTCACTAAAAGAAGAAACGCCAAACAGTTTTTGTGTTACATCAGGATCTACAGAGCCTCCAACATAAATTAAGCAGTCCTCTCCGTTTTCAAGAAGATAGATCCCGTCATCGCTCACATGTTCACTAGAGAGTGGTATAGAAGGGGGAATAACGGATCCATCGGTATCCTGTAGCAACAGATGAAACATGCCAAACAACGTGTAAGATGTAGAAACTGAATAGTTGAACATTTTGTGAAGTCGGATTATTCTATACCTTTGAGTCAATATCATGAACACTTATCATTCTGGGATACACAAGCGGGATTGCTAATTGAACGGAAAGTGAGGTGACATAGTTGATCCAAAATGACCGGTCATCTATACGCCCATCACTTCGTAGTCCAATACTTTTAATCAAAGCTGCAATCAAGAAATAAAGGAGGTAAATTACCTGTTCGTATCTTACGAAATATTATTTAAAAAAAAAAAAAAAAAAAAAAAAAAAAAAAAAAAAAAAAAAAAAAGAACGTTCAAGTGACATCTAGGATTCTAGGGGGGTGGGCAACTTGAAAAAATATTTGGATTAATTATATTTTCACTAGAGGTGGCAAGATGATCAGGTTAAAAATAAACAAGTCAAAACAGGTCATATTTAGCATGAGCTGGGTCGAGATGACCCATAAACACTTTTTGCCTATCCTATTTAAACTTACAGAGATTGTTGAAGAGTTGATTACGATTACCAAAACAAGATTGCCAAGATTATTATCTTAATCTTTCAAATTTTAGGTAATAAATGATCACCATATTTGATACATTCCCATTCGATCAAATTTTAGGTAATAAATGAATCCGCTGAAATTGCCACCTCTAGTGGCCCTCGTTTTCAAATAACGGTTTGCGACCGAACTGATTTAGAATGTTTGGATTATTTGTTTTGATCGGTATCCAATGCCTCCACTACTGATAACCCTCTACTTAGAATGCCTTTAATTAAGAAGAAAACAGACCGAGAGTGTATAGAGGCAACAACTTGAGTGCCTCAGGAAGAATAAGCTGTCCAGATGATGACACAGTTGCACAAAACTTCCGATATGAATGTAGAATACTAATGCAAAGATCTGTCACCCGATCCCTCACTTGAGGTAACGCTGCAACATACAAAAAAAGAATAAATCTTTATAGTATTCAATACAGCAAAAGTGACATCCAAAATTAAACAAATTCAAATACCTTGCTTTAGGAAACAAGAAAACTGGGTGTCTAAATCAGCTGAGCGAAAAAGATTGCTCAGCATGCTTGTGCAAGGCAACGATAAAGTGGACACACGTATTCTTCTTTGCCCATATACAGTAGTATAAAGAAGCGCACACTGGAAAGAACATTCTGTGCCATCTGTTAATTTATCATCATGTTTCAAAGTCACCATCATAGATTTGTCACAATCAACCTGCAAAAAATAAGTTTCAATAAAAGTGATCTTATATGTTAGGATTCAAGGTTAATAAATTAAAGTTCAGTATATACCGCAGGTAGGTCAACATCTGTGGGTATGCGTTTACAGAAGTTTCCAGAGTAGTCTTGTACTTGAAGACCCTACAGAATCGAAGGGAAGAGACAACAGAGATGGATAAATTTACCAATTTCAGAAAACATATTAAGAGGTGACCATTTTGACCCATTTAGTAATGAATGGGTCGATCGGGGTTACACTTGATTTTTTAAGGACAACATAAAAATAAGTGCTAGAAGGAAACGGGGCAAATTGGTCTAAAACATTTTATTTGAAACATTGAATCGTTGTCGAAATAGGATTACATTTTGTAATCATATTTGACACATCAACTACGTATGAGAAACTCAAAAATTAATGATAGTGTTTCGGGTCAAGCAGATCCAACCAATACCGAAACTTACCCTGATTAATTTAACCTGATACCCAAACTGGCCGACCCATTTAATTTGCCATATCTATGACTAAAGTATGAAAGTGAAACTGAATCAGACATCTTTTTAGGGCTCACCTGGCTACATCTAACACGCATTACTGCTTCAAAACCTTGTGGTCTTGTCACATTCCATCGCAGATCATTGTAAAGTTTTGCAGGATCCGAAAGTGTAGAAAAAGGGTGATAATAATAAACCTGAAAATAGGAGGGAACTTTATTAAAAGGGAATCATGAAGATCAACGGCAAGAAAACCTTTGACAAAATAATGTCTCAGCTAGCGAAAAAAAAAAAAAGTAAGATTGCAATGACTACCTGTCCTCCGGTGGTTCGAGGGATAACTGAGATTGAAGCAATGTCAACATAACTTTGGGTAGTGATGAATACATCGACAGAGACCTATAAAATATTCATGATCATATATATAATTGGTAAAATAAAAGCACAATGGTTGAATCTCATCAAAGAGGTGGCAAAATGCAAATCAGATAAAGGTTCACCTGGTGCTCTGCAAATTCAATAGCCAATGTCTTCATAGTCTTGTCTACTGGTTGAAGTAATTTATGAGGTTCCTGCGGTATAAGAGCAAAAAAAAAATCAGATTAACCTCTGTTTTCATCAGATGCAATCTGATGAGGCCATGATACATACTGTGTGTATCCCATTTATATCTTAGTACCACGCAGATATGATTCTAATATCAAAAAGATTCAGAAGAAAACAGGTAAAAAATGTCTAACATTAGCCCAAAGTATCTTTTAATGCATAAGACAGACTAAATCATTACAGCAAACATTACATTATTATTGAAATAAGATGATTTTGTAATCGTATATAGACCTGAAATATAGGACAAAAAAGTTTTGGTTCAGCCGACCCCAACCATTTTAGCCTATTTGTTCAACCCGGTCATTAGTTGATAGTACCTTCTCTCCTGCAGAGATGTTAGTTCTTCCTTCAGCCTCTCTAGCAGAAAGAGCTGCAATACCAACAGAAGGCAAGACCGAAACATAATAAAACGGGGTCAATATTTATTGACACAACTACTATGTTTCTACCCAAAACATGGTGAGAATATAAATAAGCTTGCCTGATTGAAATACCAAAAGTTTGCCTCCGGTACTCTTCATTGCCAGAAAAGCAGCCTGGTTGACATAGATGAAGCAGTAGTCAAGTAGACTGCTAAACTGATACTAAGTGGGCGTTTGGATGAACGCTTTGAAAGTGATTATTTGATAAAAAAATTATATCAAAATAAAAAACAGACATTAGCACGTTTAAAATTGGGACATGTCTATGTTTGAGTGTTCGGTGAATTCTAGTCGTTCAAAAAATCATTAAACGGGATGACCAAAAAAAGATGATCTGAGAAGAAAAAGAAAATAGAAACGTCTTTTGAAATAAAGTGACAGTCTCTGAGATTAGGTTAATGGTAGGTATATAGGTAACTTCTTCTACCCTTAGACCCGCTGTGCTTGCACGGGTACAAATGTACAATCAAACAGAGAAATTAATACCTTTATCCCGGCACCAAAAGCAGAATCAGCAGTTTTATTACTCTCAAACATACTCGGGATGCTCTCCAGCAAAAAGTTTAGATGATCATGACACTGTAACGTCACAATGATGTGAAATACGTTGGGAATCAGTTACAAAGTAACATAAAACTGGATGAAAATAATAACTTCTAAAATATGACGGATAATCATGAGTTGGCAAGAACTGCCAAGAAAAGAGATCCATCACAATTTCAAGGTAATGCATGAAATAACTTACCTCGGAAAGTTGAACAATAACATCAGTTTGAAGAGGAGTGTAAACATCTTCAACGTCAGGAACTATAAGCATCAATGGCTGCAACAACAAAACACAAAAACTTGATCACAAACAGCAATATCATCTTGTAAGTACTAAACTAGAGGTGGCTGTTTTGACCCATTTACTTATAAATGGGTCAATTCTGGTTATATTATACTTCTAACAGGTAAAACTGGAAAGATGGAAATGGCAATCCAAAAGCAAACAGGACAAAGTTTTTTTTTACGCATACAAACCGTACTAAAATTCTATAAACCATAATCTGCCATTACATATACCTGTTGCAATGCCCGTTTCAGATTGTAAAAATGGATGGTTGAGTCAAATGTGGCAATTCCCACCATTGTTCGAGGACCCTCCTGCAGCAACCATATTACTATTAGTTTGTTACATCATACAATCTACGATTAACTGTGTACATGAAACAGATCAACAATTACATACAAACTTCAAACCTATTGTCAAAGGGTAAAACATCAATAAGATTCAATTCTTATGGGCAGCCCGTAGCCATGTGCCACAAGTACGAAAGGTGGCAACTGTGACCCATTTACATTCAATTACATTATAGTTGACAATCTGAAATAATCTAATTTTTGTAATCTAATTAGGAACACTAATTATTCATAAAGAAAAAAGGATTAAAAACTGGTAAAAAACCAGGTGAATCCAACCCGACCCATATCTAATATTATGCCAGTATAGACCCATTATCCATCCCAACCATTTTCACCTCTAACCACAATTAACATGAACTTACTGGAAGATCAGCAATGACTCGGCTGATAGCACTGCAAGCTCCCGCTGTTGCACCAGTTTGCAAGGCATTCATTGATACATCAATGAGAAAAAAGAAAACAGCAGGCATTGGCTCACGTACCTGGAAAAATATAACAAAATATTGTAAAGATAGTATAATTGTTGAGAGAAGTGCAAAAAGAAGCTAGAGATCACACGAACCAGGAATTCCCTTGTGGCAACGAATTCAACTGTCCCTCTGCATAACTCAGGTCGTTCATCAGCGTCCCTTCACCTGCCATCTGGACCTAGATTGCATTGATAGTCACGCGGAGTTTCATCCGTGAAGCCTGCAAAAGAGTAGAACGTAAGAAGACATATTGAACTAAAAGTGGTGTATTGAACCCATTCACTTATAAGTCAGTTGACATGAATATACTAGTTGACATGCAGCAGTTCAAATCAGCACAGTATATGTTTTTATTGTCAATATCAATATATTTATAGGCGAAAAATTTGTATTGTTACAGTATTCAAAGTCAGCTATTAGTATGTATGTCAAGTATATAATGAGATTTTTTCTAGTCAGTATATATTCTTAGAACTAAATTATGGCAAAAGGTAGAAAATAAGAGATATCAACACTCACCACAGAAGTTACAGACAAAACGTCTTCCCTGATCCACAAACTTCATGAACGGATTGATATAGCCTTTGCAACGAGAACAACGAACAGGACCACCTTCGCCAAAATCCACTATCTGAAAAAACAAATTCAATTTACCATATGAAAAACTTCTGTATTCAACTTTGAAATTTTCTATCATTCAATTAATATTTGAGATGAAACTATACCAAATAGTCCATCTTGTCAAGACCATTGAGGTAGCAAATAAGTACCCTTAAGACTTAAGGGCTATATAGTAATCTTAGTAACATATCTAGCCTTACTTGGATAGGTTCCTCTTCTGGATGAGGAAGGGCCAGGGGCTGGACCAACAGAGCCAATTGCATGCCAGACGTGGTCAAAAGATCAGAGGTGCAAGGAATCTGAAAGAACAACAAAACAATCCAACAAAAAAGTAAGCATAAATTCTCCACAAGAAAAGTAGTTGAAGAAATAAGCACATTACCTGATTAATGGTGCTCCTCATGTACCGGGGACTGCAATTTCCAGTATCCCTTACAATAAATTCAGTAGTAGCAGGCTTCAATATAGAATAATAACATATCAGAATGTACATAAGATCCGTACAAATACTTGCATAATAGAAGCCAAGAACCATAAACAGTATAAATTAGAGATGGAAAGTTTGGCTTTATACATTTATGAATAGCTTCAAAGTTAACGGGTCAGATCTTGGAAAATGTATTTTGATACATAAATCTCCTAAATATTTCTATTTTATTTAATATAATTTTCTTAGATCATATTTGACAAACTAACTATATATTAAAAATCCATTCAGCTGCCTGAACCGCCAATCTTTCCAACTCTAAAGTAAACACAATAACGGAAACTGTGAACAAAAAATAGGTGAATACCGGTGGAGGATTCACCTGGTTACCCTGGCGGGTTTCATGTAAAAGGACAGAGGATGTTGGACCAGGGCGTGGAATTTGGTTAGGATCAATCTTTGATGGTCCTGAAACTGCATTTCCACTGGGACCCATTGCAGGCGATATAGTAGCCATTGATTGTTGATTAGGAATAGGTGGCGGCATACCATACATCCTGGGTGGTTGACCCGGACCAGGGATTGGAGGAGGTGGCACATTCTGTATATATTTATGCATTAAGAAAAAACAAACTTAGACTCTTTGAGTAAACTCATACTTTAAATACATATGTTAATATGTATATTGTAACTAACTTATCACCGTTATCACGTGTAAAGTTTTATGTGTCACATTAGTATCTAAGCTAGAGATAAAAATGGTTCCTAATCCATAATTTATAATGTTCTGATCGCGTGGTTGAGTATTTTATTAATCTAAAGCTTGGAGGATTAAGCATCTTAAATAACCAGAATCTATAAAAAAACGTGATAGCATTTTAATAGTGTTTGGATGTGCATTTGAAAGTAAACTAGTCGAATGTGCATTTTGAAACTGCTCATATAGTGCCCAGAATCTGTAATAAAACATGTTGCATGAGATAGCGTTTGAATGTCTATATACAATAAGCAATCGCAGATCTTTTCCAAACAATAAAATTAACTAATTCAACTTCATATATACTCATCTTAAGCAAACGCAGATTAAACTGGTATCTTCAAAGATATATGCTAATATGTATTTTGTACAGTAACTAACTTATCACCTATATCTTCGTAGGTGTACCAATTGAAAATTTTAATGTGCCATATCAGTATGTAAGATAGAGAAAGCAAATGGTTCAGAATATACAATAGTTTCTAAAGTTGAAATGCAAAGTACTAGACCTAAAGCTTCTACGAATATTCCTGTTCTGATTGAGGGATTAAGTATCTTAAATAATCAGCTTCGTACGCATATTTCTCTTCTGGTCGAGGGATTAAGTAACTTAGATAACATAAGGGGGCGTTTGGTTTGTACTAGGAAATCACTGTGGGTATAGGTTTGGGAATGGGTTTATAAACTCATCACCAATGAGGGTTTAGAAAATGCCTACTTTTATGGGTTCCATACCCATTCCCGAAAACAAACCCCAAAAACCAAACAGCTTTATTGGTATTGAAAGTCATTCCCTCATTCCATACCCCCAAACCAAACATGCCCTAAAGCTTCTACGCATAGTTCTCTTTCATCGAGGGATAGATAAAATGATCTAAAGCTTCTACGCATATATGTGTTTGATTGAGGGATTAGTTATCTCCGGTATTAAAATATGAAAGCATTTTGATGTGCATAAAACGCGATACATGAAATAGCGTTTTGTATCGAGTGCTGGCAATTCGCAAGTATTTGGAAACTTAAAATATAAACTAAGGGCACATTCGTAATTCTACCCTACTTGTTACTAAAACTAACTATTTCGACTTCACAAGCTCGGTTTTATTCAAATATACATAACAAACTAAAACATCAAAAAAAGCTTACTTGCCGTGATTGCATTTGCCATGGTTGAGTCCCGTATGCAGAAGCCAGGAGGCGGCGGTGGTGCACTAAACATAGGCGGTCAAGAACCTCACATACATAAGACATAAATTTCAATTCCAAATAAAGCAAAAAATAAATAAATAAAGCAAAAACAAGTTATAATTACCTATCCCATCCAACTTTCTGAACCGTGCTCTATTAAATCAACTCAAAATATGATCAAGTGTAATGAGTTAAGTCTCAGAAAAATCAAGTTAGAACTTTCATCAAGCACATGGTGGGCAATAACTTTTGACATTGATTCTCTTAAAACTTTCATCAAACACATGGTGGGCAATAACTTTTGACACTAATTCTCTTAAAACTTTTATCAAACACCTAACGGGCAACTGAGATTACCCCAAACCTTAACTTCTAAAACAGACTAATTAGAGTTTAACAGAGATAACATATATTAACGACATCATGTAATAAACAAGTAGCGGATTATTTGAAAACACAAACTTTATTTACAGAAAAAGAGAGCTCACTAAAATATTAGCGAGGCTTTCAAAACCATCAGCATATTTATTTCCAGCAACATACTCTTGAAAAGCACAAGGAGCAGTGGTATATGTGTGGAGAAGAAAGAGTAGTGGTTAAGGGTGTGTGTTAGGGATTTTTTAGAATGAAAATAAAAAGAGGGAAAATTATAAGCTCAAAATTTTCATATGACAAAGGGAAAAGTACGGTGTTCAAATTTTAGGGTTTAGAATTTAGGGTTTAGGGTTTAGGGGGTTGATTCATAAAGTTCGGTCTATAATCTTTGACTTGATTCAAACCGGTTTCCCAAGAAGAGATAGGTTTGTATATTTGTAAGGATGGACCGGGCTTTTTAAAAATTACTCGTCTTCTTTTTATTTTTGCTTCTAAACCGGGTTACAACTATTAAACAGGTCTCAATAATATTTACAGTCCGTTTCTTTTTAAAAAAGGTTTCCGTAAGGGGGTCTCAATACCCAAATGTGTAGTAGTGATAAAAACCCATCTCTCTAAGTTAAATGACTAATTTAGACATGTTTCGAAACCCCTTAATTTAGGGTGCGTTTGTTTGAAGGAGTTGGATTTGCTTTAGGGACTCAAAGTAAAAAAGTAAAAATTTGGTTAAATTTTGAATCTTGATATTTGGACATCAAACTCAAATATTTGCTTTTATCAAAACCAATACAAGTAGGGGTGTAAACGAGCCGAGCCGCTCGTGAAAAGCTCGGGATCGGATCGGTAAAAAGCTCGAACGAGCCGAGCTTAAACGAGCTCGAGCCCGAGCTCGAGCCTAATTTTGGGCTCATTTAACAATCGAGCTCGAGCCCGAGCTCTGTACAAAAAGCTCGAGTAGGCTCACGAGCCTAAACGAGCCCTAGAATTATATACGTGTATATATCTTCTATACGTATAAACGAGCTTAAAAGTAGTAAACGAGCTCGAGCTTTATGTAATTAACGAGCCGAGCTCAAAACATCATAAAATTAGTCGAGCCCGAGCCGAGCTCGAGCTTGTGAAAATTTTCACGAGCCGAGCTCGAGCTCAAAGTATAAGGCTCGAAACGAGCTCGAGCCCGAGCCCGAGCTCGAGCTTTATATATATAAACGAGCCGAGCTCGAGCCTTAACGAGCTCGAGCTCGGCTCGGCTCGTTTCCACCCCTAAATACAAGTAGGTGGGATTTGAAGAATAAAGTGAAACCATCTTATTTTTAATCTATCTCTCTTCTTTTTCAAACTTAACAAAAAATAACTTATTGACTTCTAATGTTTATACATAATTATTAAATAATTTATTTGCAATCAATCAAATATTTCATCTCCCTACTTTTCTTTCACTTTAAAGGAATTCCTAAACCTATGCAAAATCCATAAACTAACCAAAGGCACCCTTAGAAAACAAATATATTCATTCACTAGTTAGTGCTCACTTACTCATAATCTTAGTTAAAACTAACCAAAGGCACCCTCGCCACTCATACTCTTTCACCAAAGAAAAAAGTACGACCTGGATGGTCCCAGTGAACCGGCCAACCCGGGTCGGCTGAAACCCGGTGGTTCGATCTTGGTTATAAATCCCCACAAAACCGGCTTGCTGTAACATCACCGGTCATCAGTTCGACCGGTTCAGCAGTTGTACCCGTGGTCACGGAAACAATGGTAGGAACGTCAAGCCCCTCGGTGTCTCTGTTGCTGTTTGCGTTCTATTGCTACTTTACTATCCGTCACAAAATCATCAGGGGTTGGTTGATCAACGATAGGAAGTGGGCCCGAGTCAGCTTCATTATCATTCGGGTCTAATATTGTTGTATTTAGAACATAAAAAGAGTACAATTTTGTAACCAAAAAAAGAAAACTACAGCCTATAGCATTTTTATAGTAGTAACTTCACCATACTCACATCATTTTTTTTATACATTTACCACACTGTACAATATTTTAATGCACACTGTACAAGACAGTAATGCATAATTATGGTGCAGGTATAAAAAAAATGGTGTAATTGAAACTAGGGACAAAAAGTTACAAAACAGAGTTAGTTAAAGGGTGAGACATAGCAAGTAAAATGATAGGATATAAAAACAGACGGTAATCGATTAAACAATTTATGGTTTTAGACGATGATAAAAAAAAGGATTATCAATATTGGGAGGATTTGAACTTGTTAATTTAAAAAATAATAGAAAATGAGACGAATGCATTCAACAAAGGTACTTAAATGTGACAATTCGGTTGGTTAGGGATTGAAATGTTTGACTTTCAAAAGTCAAATATTTGTCTTCAATTTTTTTTAGTGACGGTGGTTTATAATTGGAGTGAAATTTTGGTTGATTAGGGATTGATAAGGAAGTTGAACCACTTGTTTCCTTTTTTTTTTTTTTTTTGGGGGGGGGGGGGGGGGGGGCATGAAGTTAGCTTTGGGTGCGGCTCAGGTTAGCTTACTTGCATGAAGATTCAAGCCCAAGAGTCATACATAGATCGAGACTTCAAGTGTAGCAACATTCTGCTGGAACATGACTTTACTCCTAAAGTTTCTGATTTTGGTCTGGCTCGATCCGCTTTAGATGAAGAAAACCAACATATTTCGACACGTGTCATGGGCACTTTCGGGTACGCTTTTCTTTTTCTGTAAATGTGTCAGATTATATGTCTTGGCCCATTTCGGAACCCGCTGCGTCCAAATTTTCTTAAACTTCTTTTCATTTGAATTCAGGTATGTGGCTCCCGAGTATACAATGACACGTGTCATGGGCACTTTCGGGTACGCTTTTCTTTTTCTCTAAATGAGTCAGATTATATGTCTTGGCCCATTTGGGAACCCGCCGCGTCCAAATTTTCTTAAACTTCTTTTCATTTGAATTCAGGTATGTGGCTCCCGAGTATGCAATGACAGGTCATCTTCTTGTAAAGAGTGACGTATATAGTTACGGAGTGGTACTCCTTGAGCTCCTAACAGGAAGAAAACCCGTTGACATGTCAATGCCATCGGGCCAAGAAAACCTTGTCGCATGGGCCCGTCCCCTCCTCCCAACACAGAAGGTCTAAACTTGCTTATTGATCCATCACTATCCCCTGAAGTTCCATTAGACAGTATTGCTAAAGTAGCAGCAATAGCATCAATGTGTGTGCAGCCTGAAGTGTCACACCGAAGCTTCATGGGTGAAGTGGTTCGGACCTTGAAATTGGTCTGCAAGGAGCGCGAAGAAACGCGAGACTTGGCCTCGAGGACATGTAGCCAAGAGGATGTAATTTCCATGGACTTTGATCCACAGGCCGGTACAAACTCGGGCCATGGCCCTGGCCAGATCCAGGCACGTTTCATTCCACCTATCCAAGCTATGAATCTCCACTTGATGTGGAGAGCGGTTTTCGGGCCTTGGGCTAGAAGTACATTCGTATAGGATAACCTCAAGTTCAGGCCCGTTGAGACCTAGAAGACATTTGCAGATGAAAAATAATTGTTGTGCCTACTAATGAAGTCTACAAATGTACCTAATGATTTGATTGGTTGATTTTAAAAAATGATTAGTGGAAATTTAGAGAGAGAAAATACATAATACAATTGTACAAGTAATTTATGCATTAGGCATGTATTTAGGCTTGATTATGGAGACTTTTTGAAGTTAATGTCACGATCACATTGACTTTTTTGAGTTTTTTTTTCTTCTTTACTTTGACCATGGTCATCCCAACCGTCAGGTTTGTAGGAAAATCGCTGAATGAGATGTATAGAATAAGTGTTGCATTGTATTAGGAATGTTTTTCCATGGTATAGTTGTAAATACAAACTGCAGCAGCAAATATAAGCGGTTTGGGTTGTCTATAGAAGTATCGACCCAGCCAAGTTGCCAAAAACACCCCTAAACTACCCAAACACCCGAAAAAAGCTCCAAACAAGTCTTAAACAGCATTTAAACATTAGAAATTCAATACCAAACACATACTTTCCAACAAAACTACAGGTCCTGAACTTAAAAAAATACGAAAGGTATGATCCAGCTGGATTTAGCAAAATGGGTCGACCTGGGTCAACAAAAGAACCGCCGGTTCATAAACAAGTGAACAACAGTCATATTCGCCCCGTTCCCGATTCAACCCGGGTTATAAAACATTGTGCTCTTAGAAAAAGAAAAAACGAATTCAATGGTTTAGATAGTGTTTCTTTAAGCACAACTCTGTGCCCCTGCGATTTAGTATATGTATCAGATCAATCTTTTTGTATCATGGTGAATGTGTGTGCGTTTGAATGCGCGATCATGGTAGGGGCGGAACTACATGGAGGTTAGGGGGGCGGTGCCCTCCATGGTTCTCCAAAAAGTATCAATTTTTAGTGTAAATTTTTTTTAGGACCATTTTATTAAAGTGCACCCCATTATAAAATCAAATTGCCCCCCAGCTTAAGATCAAACAATGTAAAAACCTTATATCTCTATGTTAATCTTAAAAAAATACCAGTTTTTAGTGTAAAAAAAAATTATGACCTTTTTATTAAAGTTCATCACAAATTTTATCAAAATTTTTTTTTTTTTGCCCCCGCCTCTAAAATCCTGGGTCCGCCACTGGATCATGGTGAATGTGTAACAAGCTTTTCTAGATCAATCCATAGGTTGGATTTTTATTTTTCAATTTTGTATTTGTGTATGTATGTACATTTGTTGTGGTGATGGTAAAAGTGGTAAGTGAAGATGGGTGAACATAAAAATGTAAATTGGTTAAATTTGGTGATGGGTTTGTAATAATTCGTTTGTTGAAGTTGTGAATGACACAAGCATGCTTGTGTTGAGTCTTTACTTAGAAGAAGAAGCTAAGAAAACATAATAATAACAGGAGAAAAATGAAGAAGATGAAGTGACGACTAGGAAGAAGAAAATAAGGCATGTTGGGTAGGTGGTCCTTGTGTTTTGGCAAAAATGTCATCCACCGTCCCTGGGAGTCCCTATCTTTGCAAAGAATGACATGGCTGGTCCTTTGGTTGTCCGACCGTCTATTTTGCCGTTAAACCTTATGCATGTGATAAATACGCGAGGGTAAAACTGTCCATTCTCTTATGTAGCTGACTTATACTTAGTATTTTTTTCTTTCCCAATAAAATCAAATCACTCTCTTTTCGCATTCCGTTTTCCCTCTCTCCAATGCCCTTTTCCCACCTAAACCTTTTCATGTTCAATTGAAAACTCTAGTTTAATCAAGGCTGATCTTATGCACAATGGTGTATCTAGAATATACGTGATGCCGATCAAAATGACACACTCGTGGACTATGCTCATATTTATGATAAGATACTATTGTGTTTTTTTAATGTCAATTTTGATCATCGAATATGGTTAACAATGTTTAATGATATTTTTCTATGAAAACCCGAATTAATAATGTGTTTTTCTTGTGATTTTTCAGCCAAGGACCATGACATCTTTAGTTTGAGGATTCATCATGGAAGGATGTTTACAAACTCACCAGGAAAAGCTTATGTTGATGGTAGGTTGAACTATATATGTTGATATCCTAGATGTTAATCTATTTCTGCGATTGAGTTGAATGGGATATTTATGTTTTTAGGTTACGAAGGTCATAGGAAAATGTACTACCAATATTTGATACCTGATCTTGATTTAGACTATGGGTTTAGAGCATTAATTAGTGACCAAGATGTTCATGAACTTTGTAGATATGTATGTTAGGTCATATGTTTGCTTGTCTTGAGTCTTTTTTTTTTGGGTAAAGGGGTTTACCCCGGTAAATAAACTTGTCTTGAGTCTTTTACTTACTTAGAAGAAGAAGTTAAAAAGACATAATAATTGAAGAAAAGTGTAAAACCTGAATTTCTAAAATTCACAAAAAGACCAAAATACCCTTATGATCAAAAGTAAGAATCATTAAATTAAAGAATACCAAATAAGCTATGTAAATTCAGAAATTTTTTAAGAAATATCACATACGATCCAAATAAATTTTGAAGACATTGTAAAGTTAATTTTATAGATTATAATTTTATAAAATCATTTTTGTATTTTATATACATATAGCCGAATATATTTAATTAGTTTTATAAAAAGAATTTAATTAATTAAAAGCCCAATACAAGTTTATAAAATTAAGATTTCATTTATTTCAAGTCCATTACAATATGAAGCCCACAAGAAAATTTGAAAATCATATAAATACATAATATACGGTTCACTATATCCCTAATAACCGAATAAACCTAAAGCGACTCCAAAACCCTACAAAATTCGACATTCAGTTTCCAAGGCCTGAAACTATTTTTCTTGGACAAGTTTGAAGGTGAAGAAGGTGTTAAAAATCGGGTTCGAGGTCCTAAGGATCTGGTTTGATCGTGGTTAGTTTTTGGTCGATTAGGGTTTCGCCGAGAAGGAGTTTTGTGTTCTTTTGTTCTAACGTCCAAATCTCGTCAAGGGTATGTTTCTAATGTTACTTTCAGTCCTACAAGTCATATAAAACCTGTAAAAATTGGTCATGCATAATTAACAAGTCACACAAAATTGTTTTGGATTAAAAACCCTAGAAACGTATAAAATAGCGAATGAGCTTATAATAATTTTTAGGACCATGATTTGATTTTTCTAGAAACTCTTACATGTTATAAGACCTGAATAAAATACATAATTGTGAATTCGAAGCTTGTGTGAATTGTCGTGGGTTTTATTGTTCGATAAAGCATGAAAAAGAAAAGAATTATAAAGGGACGATTAGGGTTTTCATAAACTAGGGTTTTCTTGTTATCATTAAGGGTAATTAATGAAGTAATAATGATGAGCTAATGATGGGTTAAACCTAGGTTTAGGGTTTGTACTTGAATTATGCATATTTCGGTTCTTAATAGAAGTTTTGGGTTGGTTTTGTAAATTATGAAACTTAAGGGATTATTTTTGTAAACAGTAAAATACATGTACTAAACGTATAAAATAAGTGTGGGGGTTAAACGTGTAATTTTGGATACTTAGAGGGCCATTTGAATTGTTATTAAATTAAAAAGGGTACGTTTTGTAAATTCTAAAACCTTTGGGCTAAAATAGTAAAATCTGATAATATAAGGTTAGATCGTGAAATTAAAGATGTCAAGGGTGAAATTTGTAATTCTGAGTAGTTATGAGTTCGACAAGTGTGAGTTGATTTTTGTAGAGACATGTATGAGTTTTGAGATAACTTCGGTTTGTTATCATTTACGTTCTAGGTCAAAGTGGTAATCATTGAAAGAAGTAACATATGAATTTAATACGTAATAAGTAGTATTAAAGAGTACGGGAAACCCTAGTACCTAAATAGAAGTTGATTAGGGTTAAAAGCTAAATGTGTAAATTCGTTATTTCATGTAAGTTATCAAGGCTTGTGTAAACTATTTTGAAAGAGAATCTTAAAAACCATTCTTGGTATTTGTAAACCATATACTTTGGAAAATGATCATATAAGTCCTCAAATAAGATAATTATTGTATTAAGCCTTTGAGGTTACTAATTGCCATTCCCAAATCTTAAGTATGACTAATAAATGATTTATACTTTAAAATGTTGAAATTCCTTCTGTCACTAAAATGAGAATATTCTGACAACTCTAAAAGTATTAATGCGATAAATCCGTTATAACATTAATGATGCTAATAAGTATTAAATAAATCATAATCCGTGTAGATTCGTTGAAGGAGATGCGACGTTACATCTTCATATTCCTACATTCGTTTGCTTTCCTCTCATTTGCTTTAAGGTACAGATATTCTGAACTTCTCAGTAAAGGTTCCTTAAGATGTTCTTTTCGTTAGTTTTCCCGTTTTACTTATTAGGGTTTCCGATGCCATTGCTATGAACCCTTTCCTGACTGTTTGACCTGTTGCTTATCTGAACTTATGTTTTATTGAATTATGCGATATTGATTTGAATTTTATGTTAGGAAGACTTTGATATGCGTAATTGTTGAACCTTAGTATATTTGAATATGAACCTTATGATATGAGTTATTTGAAATGTTCTTTGCTGAAGCTTGTGTTTGATTAAGACTTGTGTCATAATTGAAATTCGGTTTGACCTAAGTTAGTTTGACACCCGAGCCAAATAATACCTAGTCATGGGGGTTCCATGTCCATGTCAGTGATGCACATCTGACATGACTCTAGGGCAGTAGAGTGAAGTTATGCCACGTCCCTTATCTGTTATCTAGTATGAGCTCAAGTTATATTATATGACCATTATATGTTTGTGGGGCGTATGGATGCATCCTAGATCTGATCTGTTGTCCGATATGATTTGTTTAGATGAATGATGTCGTGTGCAATACGCATCTTCATAAAACTCTGGGAGTTAGCTACTCCGGATTATTTTGAGATTGTTTTTATATAGTTATGATGTTTTGATATGATATGTTTTGGGCTCGTGGTAGTTAACTAAATCTTTAATTGTTATTTCTATGTTAAGTATTCTGATTATGATTCGGTATGTTCAAATGCTTATGATTATGTGCTGGGTTTATTATATATCCTTATATATGTGTATGCTTTTGTATGTTTATGTGATTACCGTTTACAATGCTAGGTTATGGTTAATATGTTTAGGTGGGATTGCATACTGTTATCTGATATCATGATTAGTTTCTCGTTATGTGAATTCGTTGAACTGTGGGATGAATGTGTTAGTGTGAAGTTAGTATTCTATAAGCTTAGTATGTATAGTTTGATCAGTTAATTTTGTGAACTTTGCTTATACATTGGTGTTTATTGCCTATGTGACCTGCCATGCTTAAACTCTGCTGATGTTAGGATTTGATCTGAGAACTGGTTTAGCTTATGATAGTTGTTTTGATAATTGCTAATGGTTATGGTATGTTTTGTTTGGTCTATTTAATTATCGTTTGTCTACTATGTTCTAATTGTTTGTGAGACTGCCATGTTTTGGACTGCTATTTCCGCTGCTGCAATATTAAATTAAATGTGCTAAGTGAAGGATAATTAATTTGTTGAATGCCATGTCTATTTTCTAGAAGTGTTTCTGTTAGCCTTAGACTTTTCGTTTGGTTTATATGTAATCTATTTATTCTAGATATGCTAAGTGCTTGGTTGTTCTGATGTGTTTGTGTTTGTGTCATTAATGTGCTATGAGATGTTTAACTTGTTATGTGGTTGGTTGGATTTCTGTATGTTTGAGTTCCGCAGAATCCTAAAAGATTCCTCGCTATTATTTTATTTTGATTTCGTCATTTGCATATTTTGTTTTGTTTAGCTTTTGTTTCGTTATATCTGTTCACTGAGCTTTGTAAGCTCAGCCGCATTTTCCTTTTCTTGCGGCAGGTATTTTAAGCATTCAAGATGAGCTTATGGGATAGCTGATCTGGGTTGAGAGTAGAGACGAGAGCAAGATTCGATTATAGAGATCTTAGATTTATTTTGAAGTTTAGTTATTTATGTTTTCTTTCGAGTATTTTTGTAAGGCTTTCGCTATTGTATATTATTTAGAGTTCTGATGTGAAACCGTATTGTGATATCTTTACCCTTGTCGGGTTGGGGTGTTACAAAAAGTGAAGAAGATGAAGTGACTACTAGGAATAAGAAAATAAGGCATGTGGGGTAGGCAGCTACTTTCGCTTTTTATTTTCTTATTAATGTAACTTGTCCCTAAGTTTTAACTTAGAGAATTAGGTATGGTGGCATGCCATTTTGGCAGCTCGACATTTAACATTTCAGATTCACACACCAAAATACCCTTTTTGTAGTGGCTAAAGCCGTTTGCATGTCGTTTTCTAGTTTTTGAGCCCAACCATACCTAATTAAAACACAAACTGAAAAACAGAACCTAATTAAAAAAAATGTGGAAATATCGCCATGTGAGTTCACTCACTTTGCAAATGGCACAAGGGAGGGGCGGTGTGGTAACCAAGGCCGTTCCGTGAATTTTGGAGGACCTGTGCCATGAACACAAAGAGGCATTGAAACCAAAATTTTAACATGATCTTTTCACTTTTCTTATCCATAACAGTTGTATAGTTGGCTTGAAAACCACTATTCGAATATCCAAATGTGTATTTTGAAACCGCTATTCAAGTAGAACAATAAGTTTTTTTTTTTTTTTTTTTTTTTTTTTTTTTTTTGTTTTAATAATTTTCTATAAATAAGTGAAGCATGGGACAAAGTAGCAAAGGAATTCAACTTAAAAATATCATTGATCCCACATCGCTGACGCTTGATATTTCATATAACTGCTTGAATGGTTATAACTTATAAGGCCAAGATGCAATATGTCTTTTATAGTCTAAAATCACTCTTAATTGGGCTTCACTAAAATTTCTGGCCCCTCAAAAGTTATTGGCCCTGTGTGCATGGGCGGAGACAAGGGAGGGTCACAGGCTGCGAAAATAATTGTAGTGTAAATTTTCTAAAATATTTGGCTTTTTTTGTAATTCCTCCCCCCCCACAAGTACCAATTTATAGTATAATTTCTTAAAATAATCAAAGTATGCCCCTTCGAGAAAAAATTTCTGGTGCCTGTGTGGTTCGGCAGCCTGCACAGGCTAACATACAGCCCTGGTGGTAACAAGCGAAATGGCATGTCATTTTGCTTGACACATAAAAAATAGCGAGCATGGCTAACCACCATACCCAACCCTCTTATAGCATGATACATTTTTGTACCATTCTTATTAACATTTTGCTTGTCTTTTTAAAAGGTCATTTCCTAATATACACCAAAGAAAGATCAATTTCTATCTATTAGACCACAACTTCATTTATTCTAAATTTAGACTTGTTTGACCGCGCGACTGCGAGACTCCACGATTTTGACAAGTATCCATTTAAGGTAGGTAAATGTTTTTTTTTTTTTCTTTTTTTTTTTTTTTTTTTTTTTTTTTTTTTTTTTTTTTTTTTTGCAGCTGATGTAATTTTTGAAAAAGACAAAAATTCTTGAAAAACCAAAAAAAAAAATACATTTTTTTGTCTTTTTCGAAAAAGACAAAAAAAAGTCTTTTTCGGAAAAGACAAAACTTCTCAATGAAAGGTTACATCAATCGCACAAACACTACAAGGTCGAACAAAAAACATCATCGTACCACATGGACACTTGTCAACATTTTTATGGAGTCGCACAAAAATAAATCTGGAATTCCAGGTCAGGTTCTTACTTTTGGAAATCCAACTTTTTTGGTTTATTTTAGTAATTAGGTCGATTTTTAATGTAATAGACTATAAAAGGCCGAAAAATCTCAATTTTCCCTATTTGCATAGTATTATATAGGTGAATAGTAAAGATCTTTACTATAAAAAGTGAAATTTTCCAAAACCATTAAAACTATTTTCCGTGTGTAAGATAAAGAGTGGTGGGATAAAGAGAGGTGGGTCACGATGTGAGAAAAGAGTGGTATAGAGAGAAAAGGTGGGCAAGGATGTGAGAAAATGATAGAAAGAGAAAAGTGAAATGATAATTATAATGATGAACTCTTAATAGTCAAAACTAACGCCGTTTGGTTAAAGGACAGTAAGTGTTAAAGGTTTTCGAGTTAAGGCTACAGGCATAAAAAAAAGTCAAAGGACCAAACATGCAAGTCAACGCAAACCACAACGACCATCCGTGACCACTTTTTGACAAATTAACAGACTTCCACGGTCTTCTTCCCTGTCTATAGTTTATCATAAAATACATTCCAATATAGTTTTATAGCTGAATCCTGACACATTTAAGTATGAATGAGTCAATATGGGATATGTTTCTTCTCGGTCAAACGAGTAAACTAAAAGTAGTTAGCTAAAGGAAACGGGTCAAAAGGGGTTGAAGGTTTCACATAGTGTACAATTTATTCAATAACATTGGTTGATAATAATATGTATTTTGTTATCATACGGGTGCACATAAGAGGTTTAATGAAATGCCAATAAAGAAAAATTTCAAACTAGATGTTAAAGAAGCAAGTGATATGGTAGAAAACAACATTGGTAAGGAATCATGAGAGTATTCAAGCGAGGATGCAATCGTTTCAACATCACATAAAGGAACCCCAACTCACATAAGCCTACTTTTGGCTAAGTTAACCTTACGACCAAACAAATTTCAAAACATTATTAGATATGAATGAGATTTTTAGCGTTCAATCTTGACCACTCTAAAAAAAAGAGGGCGTAATTATGTTTCTATATTAGATGCACAATATGGTTCTTGATTGTGGATTATAAACTGGACTTGGGCTGGTCCAGACCCATTATAATCTAAGATAATGACCCAAAGTCAGTCTAGTCTTTATGAGGTCCAACAACAGGTAAGGAATAAGTCTTCTGCACGTTTTATTCAGTTCCGTTTTGTTTGGAAGAGTAGAGAAGTGGTCTTCAAATAAGGAGGAGGAATACCTAGTCTTTCTGCTCCCACTATCAATTCTGTTATTATGTATTCAGTAGTATAAATAGGAGGTAGTAGTATGTTTATTGTCATCAGTTCAAGCTTGGTAATTCCCCTATCAATTAAAGTATTTTCTTCCATTATAAATCTCACCATTCTTATTGTTACTTGTTCACTGTATATCACAAACCATACATACTTGATCCATATAAACCAACAAGTGGTATCAGAGCTTGTGTTAGTGTATGGTCAAGTGCATGCCAAAAACAACCATGGTAGCAAGCTCATCGTCTTCGACTCATGATGAAGTTCAAGGGACCGGAAAAGAGGGTACTGTCACTCTTCGTTATCCAATGCTCACAAGGACGAACTACTCTGTGTGGGCAATTAAAATGCAGGTGAATTTGCAAGCACAAGGAGTGTGGGATGCAACTCAACGCGAAGAAGTTGAAGAACGGCAAGATCGGATGGCTCTAGCCGCTATTTATCAGGAGATTCCAGAAGATGTGTTACTGATGTTAGCCGATAAGGATACGGCCAAAGAAGCGTGGGAGACGCTTCGGACGATGCACATGGGAGCCGAATGGGTAAAAGAGGCTAAAGTTCAAACCTTGAGAAGTGATTTCGAGGTGATCCGTATGAAAGACAGTGAATCAGTGGATGAGTTTGCGATGAGATTGAATACCATTGTGACGGGTATTCGATCTCTAGGTGAATCGATCGAGGAGATTACGGTGGTGAAGGAGTTTCTCCGGGCTGTTCCGATACGGTTTATGCAAATCGTAACGTCGATTGAACAGTTTGGGGATTTAAAGAGCATGACAGTGGAAGAGTTAGTGGGTCGTCTTAAGACCCATGAAGAGAGACTCCGAGGCTATGGAGATCGACAGGGGGAACAATCGCTACTGCTCACTCACGCCGAGTGGTCAGCGCGATCCAAGAAAACCGACGAGAGGGACTCGTCTAATGCTCCAAGAGGAAGAGGAGGTTCTGGTAGTCGAGGTCGGGGACGAGGCCGAGGTCGCGGACGTGGTCGTGGTCGAGGTGATGGCCATGATTTCAAAACAAACTGGAATGATCAGAAGCATGGCCAGAAAGATAAAAGCAAGATAAAATGTTTTGCTTGTGGCGAGTTTGGTCATTATGCGTCTGAATGCCCGAAAAAAAAGAAAGCTGAAGAAGCGAACCTCACTCAAACTGTTGATGAATTACCCACTTTAATGATGGCGATTTCTGAAGAACATGTACCAGGTGAACTATTTCTACATGAGAATATAACTGTGAACCTTCTTGCATCAGGGGAACTTCGAGTTCAGTCGGATGTGTGGTATCTCGACAATGGTGCTAGCAATCACATGACTGGAGATCGTTCAATGTTCCACGAGCTAGATGAAAGTGTTTCGGGTCGAGTCAAGTTTGGAGATGGTTCGACTGTAGCTATTGTGGGAAAAGGATCAATTTTATTCGATTGCAAAAATGGTGATCAACGAATCCTTAATGAGGTATACTTTATTCCAAGCCTAAAAAGTAACATTATTAGTCTCGGGCAAATGACGGAAGTGGGGTATCGGGTTGAATTAGACGAGAATTTGTTAAAGATGTTTGACAGAAAAAAAACTCTTATGCTAAGGGTGAAAAGATCTCCTGGTCGTTTATATAAAACCTTTTTAAAGACGGGTCACCCGACTTGTCTTCTTACAACAGAAGAAGAACCTTCTTGGTTATGGCATTCAAGACTCGGGCATGTGAACTTTTACTCGCTAAGAAGGTTGGTTGAAAAGAATATGGCCTCAGGTGTCTCTATGATTACTCACCCAAATCAGGTGTGTGAAGGGTGTGTCTTAGCAAAGCAAACCCGAATCCCATTCCCTGAACAAGCAGTGTTTCGGGCTAGAAAACCTCTCGAGCTTGTACATGCTGATTTGTGTGGTCCGATCACACCCACGACGGTTGGAGGGAATAAGTATTTTCTGCTTTTGGTTGATGATTTTAGCAGGTGGTCATGGGTGTATACGCTCTCTGGAAAGTTTGAAGCTTTTGATGCATTCAAACGATACAAGAAGATGATCGAAGAGAGCTCAGGTTATAAAATAAAAACACTTCGTACCGACCGTGGGGGAGAGTTCACATCAAAAGAATTTGCAAAGTTCTGTGAAGAAAATGCTATTACAAGGCATTTGACAGCCCCTTATTCGCCCCAACAAAACGGAGTTGTGGAGAGGCGAAACCGAACCGTAATGGAGATGGCAAGGAGCCTTCTCAAAGGAAGAAATGTACCAGGAGAGTTCTGGGGTGAAGCCGTTAGACACGCGGTCTATCTTCTCAACCTTTTACCATCAAAGTCACTTCCCGACATCACTCCGTATGAAGCTTGGTATGGTAAAAAGCCAAATCTTGAACATTTAAGGACTTTTGGTTGTGTTGTTTTTGTTAAATGTACAGGTGGTCATTTAAAAAAACTTGACGATCGGGGCAAAAAGATGGTGTACTTTGGAGTTGAAGATGGAACAAAAGGAAACCGGTTATATGACCCACAAGACAGTAAGTTGCGGGTTAGTCGTGATGTTGTGTTTGATGAAAAAGAAGGTTGGGGCTGGTGTATAGGTATGGAGGAAGAGAGACCAGTAGCGAACACCTTTACAATAATCAAACCACATACCGAAATACCATCAGAAACCCCACAAAACAACCCTGAAACCACACATAATCAACCAGAAAATCCCGAATTTGAAACTGTGTTCTCGGGACAACCTTATCCTGAAGATGTGCAAGCTGATTCAGACCCAAATATTACAGCCCTTGACCCCTTTTCCTCGTCCTCCACACATTCAAGTAACTCCCCAAATGCTACTGGACCCAAAGGGTTTCGTTCCTTAAACGATATTTATGCTAGAACTCATGAAGTGACACTTGAACCTGAAGAATTGATGATGGCTGAAACAGATCAGCCCTCAACATTTGAAGAAGCAGTGGTACACAAGGCATGGCAGGAAGCTATGGAAGTTGAGTTGGACGCGATTGAAAAGAACAAGACATGGGAACCCACTGATTTGCCACCGGGTAAAAGAGCGATCGGTTTGAAATGGGTCTATAAGGTAAAGAAAGACAACAAGGGAAATGTCGTCAAGTATAAAGCACGTCTCGTCGTGAAAGGGTATGTGCAAAAACAGGGGGTTGATTATAATGAGGTTTTCGCACCTTTAGCTAGACTCGACACCATAAGGCTTATTCTTGCCTTAGCATCTCAACATGGGTGGAGTGTGCACCATTTAGATGTCAAGTCAGCCTTCCTCAATGGAGACCTCGAGGAGGAGGTTTATGTCACTCAACCAGAAGGGTACGTCAAGAAGGGTCAAGGTGATAAAGTGCTTAAACTTTTCAAAGCTCTTTATGGTTTAAAACAAGCACCTCGAGCTTGGAATGTGCGTTTAGATAAAACCATGAAAGGGCTGTGCTTTTTGAAAAGTTCTCAAGACCCGGCCGTTTACACCAGAAACTCGAAAGGTAAAACTCTTATTGTTGGAGTTTATGTCGATGACTTAATTATTACCGGGTCACACACACAAGACATTATCGAATTCAAGGAGCAAATGAAGAATGAATTCGAAATGAGTGACCTGGGATTATTAGCTTATTACCTTGGAATTGAAGTTTCGTAAAAGAAGTGGGGAATAGCTTTGCGACAAACATGTTATGCAAAGAAGATTTTGGAGCAGTTTGGAATGCAATATTGCAACCCGACAAAAAGTCCCATGGAACCTAAGTTGAAGGTCGACAACGATGAAGGTGGTGAAGAGATCGACTCTACTGAATATAGGTGATTGGTTGGATGCTTAAGGTACTTAACTCACACTCGTCCAGACTTGTCGTATTCAGTAGGGATAGCAAGCCTTTTTATGGAAAAACCGACAACTTTGCACTTTCAAGTTGTGAAACGTATTCTGAGATATATTAAAGGCACTCTTGATTATGGGCTTAGTTATGAGAAAGGATCAGAATTCAAAGATTTAGTTGGGTTCACTGATAGTGATCATGGTGGTGATGCGGTCGGTGGTAAGAGTACGAGCGGTATGATTTTCTACCTTGGAAGAAATGCAATTACATGGCAATCTCAGAAGCAAAAGACGGTTGCTTTATCTTCTTGTGAAGCTGAGTTTATGGCAGCAACATCAGCAGCATGTCAGGCTATTTGGCTTGCAAATCTCGTGAAGGAACTAACGGGTCAACATGTTGAGCCAATCACTCTGTTTGTTGACAACAAATCAGCAATTGCCTTGATGAAGAATCCTGTTTTTCATGGAAGAAGTAAGCACATTAACATTCGTTTTCACTTCATAAGGGAGTGTGTTGAACAAGGGAAGATCATAGTGGAACATGTTAACACAAAAGATCAGCGAGCAGATTTATTCACTAAGGCATTGGCACTGGTAAAGTTTATTGAGATGCGAAGCAAACTCGGTTTGACTGACACCGAGCTTGGTCCAGTTTAGGGGGGAGATTGTGGATTATAAACTGGACTTGGGCTGGTCCAGACCCATTATAATCTAAGATAATGACCCAAAGTCAGCCTAGTCTTTATGAGGTCCAACAACAGGTAAGGAATAAGTCTTCTGCACGTTTTATTCAGTTCCGTTTTGTTTGGAAGAGTAGAGAAGTGCTCTTCAAATAAGGAGGATGAATACCTAGTCTTTCTGCTCCCACTATCAATTCTGTTATTATGTATTCACTAGTATAAATAGGAGGTAGTAGTATGTTTATTGTCATAACTCATCAGTTCAAGCTTTGTAATTCCCCTATCAATTAAAGTATTTTCTTCCATTATAAATCTCACCATTCTTATTGTTACTTGTTCACTGTATATCACAAATCGATTAAAGTTTCTAAAGAATGTGATAAAGTGCAAGAAATTGAGTTTAAATTAATTCGAGTATGGTTGATGACGATGAGATTAAAAAGAAGAATAATAAAATGCGTGTGAGTAATTTGGTTCTTGGTGGTGATATTTTTGATGAGTTTGTTCATGATGATGGAAAAAGTAAAGAATCAAGTGGGTTAAAAAATAGATTACTTGATGATGTTGTTGATCATGAGGTTGTAAATGCGGTTGAAAATGCTAAAGAATCAATTAGTAATGGTGTTAAAGATTCAAGCTTTAATTAATGTCTTTTGGATAAATTTGAAGGTTCGTTGGTAAAGATTTTTAAAGAAGTTCCGAAACCCGAAAATGGAGTGTTTGTTAGGCGTATCTGTTGGGATAAAGTCTGACCGAGCCTATGGACAGTCAAAACAGTTTCCAAGCTTATGGAAGTTTACAATTCTAGTCTAATTAGGACTCCTTATTTGTTAAGGACTATCTTGCTTTATTAGAATTGTAGTAGGATTAGAAAGTAAATTCTAACACCTATATATACAAACCGAGCTGTGGTTTGTTATTATGCATTCAATATCAGTTTTTGTAAGCAAGTATTTTTCTGATTAATTGGAGAGCTTATTCCAAGTATCTGGTTATCGTTTTTGTGTTTCTGTTTATGAACCGATCAGTTGTGGGTCTTGAATTGGTATCAAGAGCAAGGTTCCAAGTAGTCGATCACAGCAGGTTCAAGTTTAGTCGATCAACTGAAGGGTTTCCAAAGCAGTCGATCACAGCAGGTTCCAAACAGAAGTCGATCACAAGGGTTCCAAGCAGAAGTCGATCACAAGGGTACCAAGAGTAGTCGATCACAAGGGTTCCAAGCAGAAGTCGATCACAAGGGTTCCAAGAGTAGTCGATCACTGAAGGGTTTCCAAGCAGTCGACTAAAGGGTTCCAAGAAGTTGATAAAGTTTCAAACTTTACACTTGGTTTACTTAGGCAAGAAGTAAAACAAGCGTGTTCTAGGGCTGGAAGACAATCCAACTACACCGGTAACTTACAAAAGGCGTTCAAGAAGGATGGTGCAAGGCGAGTCGAGTCAACCACCAATTGAACATTCTAAAACGGCTCTTCAATGTCCAATGTTAACAAGCACGAACTATAACATATGCGCAATAAGAGTTAAAGCGGTATTCCGAGTCCATGGAATACTTGATGCACTGGAACCAGGGGAAGGAACACAAGTTGTTGCTAAGCAAGATCACATGGCAGTTGCGTTACTTTTCCAGGCGATTCCAGAAGAACTTGTTTTTCAAGTTTCACAATTCAACACAGCCAAAGAAATCTGGGGAGCTTTGAAGACCAGGTATGTGGGTGTTGATCGGGTTCGAGATGCAAGGTTGCAAACTTTGGAGACGGAATTCGAATCTTTAAAGATGAAAGTCAACGAATCAATCGATGACTTTGCGGCTAGGATGGGCAAAATTGTAACTGAAGTCAATAGCTTGGGAACAATTTATGAAGACAAGAAACTTGTTAAGAAGCTACTTGCATCCGTTCCGGATAGGTATGTTGCAATTGTTGCCTCAATAGAACAATTTGCGGACTTGAATAAAATGTCTTTTCAAGAAGCAATTGGAAGGTTGAAAGCTTTTGAAGGAAGAATGAAGTGGTGTTGACACCACTTCTGAAGATCAAGGCAAGTTGATGTTCGGAAGGGCTGAAAGATATGATAAGAAAGGTCGAGGAAGGAATTCTTCTGGTGGCAACGGTAAAGGTCAAAACTTTTCTTCTCAAAACAAATCTCGTGGTAGTGGTCAAGCTAATAACCACAACCGTGGAAACCAAAACAACTCCGGGAGCAAGACGGATCAAAAGAAGAACAAAAGTCGAGACCTTTCAAAGATTCAATGCTTCAGATGTGATGGATATGGTCACTTTGCTTCTAACTGCCCTGAACGACGTGAACAAAAGCAAAAGCATGAATCAAACCTTTTGAAAACGGAGGATGATGATGACCCAACACTTTTTATGATGAAAAGCGTTCAAGAAGTAGTTTTCTTGAATGAAGAAAAGATTATCCCAAACCAATTGAATACTAAGCTAAGCGAGGAAGACACTTGGTATTTGGATAATGTAGCAAGTAATCACATGACGGGGATCCGAGAATACTTTTCGGAGTTGAATGAGAATATCTCCGGCAGAGTGAAGTTTGGTGATAACTCCTACATCGAGATAAAAGGAAAGGGTTCGGTAATCATTGAAGGGAAAACGGGAGAGCAACGGTTAATCACTGGAGTCTATTACCTACCCGAGCTAAAAAGCAACATAATTAATCTTGGGCAAGCTACCGAAGGCGGATGTGACATTCGTATGAAAGGTAACCTTCTTACTATGCGTGACTCAGATGGCAAGCTTTTGATGAAGGTTCCTAGAACAAGTAATAGACTTTACAAGATTAAGCTCCAAGTTGGAAGTCCGGTGTGTCTCAAAGCAAAGATGGAAGATGATGCTTGGTTATGGCATGCTAGGATGGGTCACATTAATTTCGAGACGATGGAATTAATGGCAAGGAAGGGCATGGTTGAAAAGTTGCCAATAATTCATCAAGAGAACAAGTTGTGTTAATCTTGCTTGGTAGGAAAACAAACCAAGAAGGCGTTTCCTAAAGTTGCAAAATTTAAGGCAACACATCCTCTTCAACTCATACATGCCGACCTATGTGGACCAATTTCTCCACTATCCATAGCACGAAATAGGTACATATTTGTTCTTATTGATGACTTCTCACGGTTTATGTGGACTTTTACCTTGAAGGAAAAAGGTGAGGCATTTGAATACTTCAAAAAGTTCAAAGCTTTAGTTGAGAAGAAGTCGGGAAGCAAGATTATAACCCTAAGGACCGATAGAGGAGGTGAGTTCACTTCAAAAGAATTTACCAACTTTTGTGAAAACGAGGGTATAACAAGACATCTAACCACTCCCTACACACCGCAACAAAATGGAGTCGTGGAAAGGCGAAACCGCACTCTTATGGGAATGACTAGAAGCATCTTGAAAGCACGAGACGTACCAAAATACATGTGGGCTGAAGGAGTTAGACACGCTACATTCTTGATTAATAGAGTTTCAACTCGAGCTCTAGTTAATCAAACTCCATACGAGGCTTTCAAAGGAAAAAAGCCTAACTTGGAGGGTTTGCGGGTATTTGGATGTGTGGCTTATGCAACGGGAACCAAGCCATATTTACATAAGTTAGACGACAGGTCAACACGACTCATTTACATCGGAAACGAGCCAGGTACAAAAGGTTTTCGACTGTTCAATCCAAAACTAAAGAAGATAGTGGTATGTCGTGATGCGGAGTTTAATGAGGAACTTGGCTGGAAGTATGTTGCTGGAAGCGAAACACACGAGCTAAACCCAGGTATGTTTATTACAGAATGGCACGGTTCTATTGATACGGGTTGTGGATTTGTTAACCCAGGTGTGACCGATGAAGTTGAGGCAGAAGATCAAGAGGCTGAAAATCATCATGATGTTGATGAAAATCAACCGGTCAATACCGAACAAGAAGTTCAATTCGAGGCGGGGAATGACCCTAATCTTGTGACGGAAACTCAACCAATTATGAGGCGTTCTTCAAGGGTTTCAACTAAGCCAACTAGATTTAATGACTTTATTATGGGGTCTAGTTCAAGAACCTCAGTTGCTAATGAAGATCAAAATCTACTTTTGATTGAAGATGATGAACCAAGAACGTTCCAAGAAGCAAAAGTCTCAAGCAAGTGGATGTTTGCTATGAAGCAAGCGATTGAGTCTATCGAGAAGAATGATTCATGGGAATTAGTTGAAGCTCCGGTTAATGTTAATCCCATTGGATTAAAGTGGGTGTTCAAAATTAAGAGAAATCCAGATGGTTCAATTAATAAGTTCAAAGCTCGTTTAGTAGCAAAGGGTTATGCTCAAAAGGAAGGAATTGACTATGACGAAGTTTTTGCGCCCGTAGCACGGATTGAAACGGTGCATTTATTGATCTCATTGGCCGCAAAAGAAGCATGGGAGCTACATCATCTAGATGTAAAGTCAGCTTTTTTACATGGGGAACTAAAAGAGCAAGTGTTTGTTACACAACCGGAGGGGTTCGTGAAGAAAGGAGAAGAAAGGAAGATCTACAAGTTGAAAAAGGCGCTTTATGGACTTAAACAAGCCCCAAGGGCGTGGAATACAAAACTTGATAGTGAACTCAAGCAAATGTCTTTCAAAAGATGCCAACACGAACAAGCGGTGTATCTGAAGAAGACAAACAAGTCAATCTTGATTATTGCGGTCTATGTAGATGATCTCTTAGTAACTGGTTCGAAGCTTGTCGAAATTGGTGAATTTAAGAGACAAATGCAAGGAAGGTTCGATATGAGTGACTTGGGAAAATTGAGCTATTATCTCGGCATTGAAGTAAAGCAAGAGGATTCGAGTATCTCAATAAGTCAAGAAAGCTATGCGAAGAAGATCTTGAAAGATGCTGGGATGCATGAAGCGAATTCTACTCAATGTCCATTAGAACCTGGAATGAAGTTAAGCATGGACAAGGAAGGAAAACCAGTTGATGCAACTCTGTTTAGACGACGAGTTGGTTGTTTAAGGTATTTACTACACACTCGACCTGATTTATCTTATTCGGTTGGTTTGGTTAGTCGTTACATGCAAGAACCAAAAGAATCACATATGGCAGCTGTGAAACAAATACTAAGGTATATTCAAGGTAGTTTAAATTTTGGAATACGATACAACCAAGAGAAAACAAAGGAGTTAGTGGGGTTTAGTGATAGTAGTTATGCTATGGACCAAGATGATGGTCGAAGCACAACTGGGCACGTATTTTATCTAGGGAAATCACCTATTACTTGGTGCTCACAAAAGCAAAACACGGTGGCTCTATCGTCTTGTGAAGCCGAGTTCATGGCTGCAACCTCAGCCGCGTGTCAAGGGATATGGTTACGTGGATTGTTGAGTGAAATAACCGGAATGGAAGAAAGAGTGGTGGTCTTATTTGTTGACAACAAATCGGCTATTGCACTTATGAAAAATCCAGTCTTTCACGGGAGAAGCAAGCATATAAACACACGTTATCATTTTATCCGAGAATGTGTTGAAAGAGGCCAAGTACAAGTTGAGTTTGTAAGAGGTGATTTGCAACGTGTTGATATTCTGACGAAAGCTCTCGCAAGGATTAAGTTCAAGGAAATGCAAGAGTTACTCGGAGTTGAAGACCTCCCTATCTCGAGTCAGAAATTAGGGGGGTGAATGTTGGGATAAAGTCTGACCGAGCCTATGGACAGTCAAAACAGTTTCCAAGCTTATGGAAGTTTACAATTCTAGTCTAATTAGGACTCCTTATTTGTTAAGGACTATCTTGCTTTATTAGAATTGTAGTAGGATTAGAAAGCAAATTCTAACACCTATATATACAAACCGAGCTGTGGTTTGTTATTATGCATTCAATATCAGTTTTTGTAAGCAAGTATTTTTCTGATTAATTGGAGAGCTTATTCCAAGTATCTGGTTATCGTTTTTGTGTTTCTGTTTATGAACCGATCAGTTGTGGGTCTTGAGTATCGTCATCATCGAATTCTGATACTTTTGGCTGTAATGTTTTAATGGATATTCAACAACTGAATGCTGCTTTTAATGAGTTGATCGAGGTCAGTGTAAAAGATGATTTCAGTGACTGGGATCAAAGTGATGAACTGAATGTGAAGGAGGAGAAAAAAGGCGTTTGTCTGGTCAAAAACTGTGATCGGGATCGAATTGAATTGTGTGATAAGGAACGTGGTATTAATTCTAATTAGACTGATAATGATGTTATGGAAAATGATTTTAGTGGTGTTTCTTTAGTGGTAACGACAACAATAATTGATACGGCGAAGGCTTCTGTTATACTGATTCATGGAGATAATTTTAGTCGTTTGGAGTTTGAGTAATGGAAATGGCCTAAGAGGAAAAAATCAGGAGGCACAAAATGCAAATTGAAGTATGGAAAGTGGGAGTTCGACATATGGAAATGGCCAAAGAGGAAAAAGAAAAGGTTTGTGATAGTTGGAGGTGGATACGTAACTAGGACTTTTGTCAAAAAAGGGGTGGCTAATGGGATTCTGTGTATCAGTTCTAAGGAGGCATTTGCTCCGTATGAGAGCCCGACTCTCACAAAAAGAGGTGCGAGGCAAACTCCTGATTTGGATAGGGATGCTGTATGAAGATCCGGTGACTGGAATCGATGCAGAGAAGCAAACATTGACAACAAATTCACTGAAATTTGGATCCCTCATTATTGCCACAGGGTACACTGCATCTAGATTTTCTGAGAAAATTGGTAATACTTTACATGGTGTTCATCACATACTCGATATTGCTGATGTTGATTCATTAGTATCATCATTGGCAAAAGCACAAAAAGTAGTTGCGGTTGGTAGTGGTTATATTGCCATGAAACTTGCAGCGGCTGCTGTTGGATGGAACCTTGATGCAACTGTCATATTTCCAGATGATCATTTTCTTCCAAGGTTGTTCACTCCTTCACTGGCCCAGAAATTTGAAGAACTTTACCAAGTGAACGGTGTTAAATTTCTCGCGGGTGCCTCTGTAAATAGTGTGGTATCTGGTGTTGATGGAAATATTACTCCTATTTGGCTTAAGGAAAGGGCTGCAACATTGGAACATGGGATATAGTTAATCAGTGTGATGGTATTGTTAATAAGAATTTTGAGCAGAAAACTGATTCTGCTTTGAATAATTCGGATATGAGTAAGACAAGTGGAGGAGGTAAGAACTTTGCTATTACTGTAAGAATTAATAGCATGTTTGATAATAAACTGTGTTTAATCCCTACTACTGAGAAAGATGGAAGAGATGTAGTAGTTTTTGAAGAGGATTTAGTTCAAGAAGGAAGTAAGAAGTGGGAGTATACTTTGTGTGGTTATTTTGTGGGATATAAAATGCAATATGCTAAGATTAGACATAACATTGGGAGGATGTGGGGCGAATTTGGGTTAAAGACATCATTATGCATAATGGTGTATACTTGTTCAAGTTTAAGAATGAAGAGGGCATGAATCAGGTGTTGGAAGGTGGTACTTGGATGGTGATAGATAAGCCTTTGTTAGTGCAAAAATGGGACCCTAGTTTATGCATTGAAAAAAAGGATCCTGCTACTATACCAATATGGGTGAAGCTGATTAATTTGCCTCTGGAAGCATGGAGTGTTAAGGGGATTAGTGTAGTGGCTAGTAGCATAGGTAAACCATTGATAATGAACCAGATGACTGCTAGAATGTGTAAGGAAGGCACTGGCAGATTGGGGTATGCTAGAGTGTTGGTAGAAATTAATGCTGAGAAGGAATTTAAGGATAAAATTGAACTTTGCTATACAGATGATAAAAAAGTTCCTTATTGTCAAAATTTTGTCAATGTTGAGTATGCTTGGAAGCCTCCTAAACGCTCACACTGCAAGGTATTTGGTCACTCATGCTACTTGTAATGTAAGACCTAGGAGTGAAGAAGAATTAAAGAAACATAAGAATGTAGCCTCTAATGAAGGTAGGAAAGAACAAGATGGTGTCATTAATAGAGGAAACATTAGAAAGCAGTATGATCACCAGAATCAAAAACAAAGAACAAAAGGGCTTAAGAATGGGAATACTAGCAAAGAACTCACTAGAAAGCAAATGGAATTCAAACAGAAGACAGTGCAGACTGAAAGCAATAAGGAAAACAACAAGGAAAGCAATATAATGAACACCGATAAGGGGAAGAAGAGTCAAGAGAATGAAAAAAGTCCTAAGAAAGCTTGGAATGTAGATAAGAGTGTATTGGAAGAGTTAAGAAGGAGTTCTAACAATTTTTCTGTCCTTGATGAAAACACAACAGCTGATGCTAATGATGTTTTGAGTATAGAAGACATTGAAGTGGTTAATAGTTTTGTGAAAAACAAACAGCAGCCTGGTGTTGATATCACTGAGAAATGGTCTAAACAGATGATTAAATATTGGAAAGAACAATGAGAAAAGTTGTATGTGATTGATGCAGAAAGTGTAGAGAATGTTATTGAAGAAGGAACTGATATGGAAAGGAATATACTAGCAGATGAAGTGAATGGAATGAACAGTCAGTTACTAAATGAGGATGGTCAAATATAATATGGATAACACAAATACAGATTTGAAAGTAGTAGCTTAGACTGTTAGGGGAATGTGTAATAGAGAGAAGCAAAAGGAAGTCAAAAGATTTATTGCTGAAAGTCGATTTAGTATTTGTGCTCTTCTTGAAACTCATATTAATGAATCCAGACTGAAGAAGATTTGTGAATTTGTTTATGGTAGTTGGGAATGGGTCTATAATATTCAGCAAAGTACTAGAGGGTGTAGAATAATTGTTGGTTGGAATGCTAATGTGGTAATAGTAATGCCTGTACATGCTACTAACCAATCTATGTTGTGCCTTGTTGAGACTGTGGATCACAAGCATAGATTCTTTTGTTGCTTCATCTATGCTTCTAATTCTGGTAAAGAGAGGAAGATTCTATGGAAACATTGGAAGGGTATACAAATATTGTAGGCGGAGATCCATCGGTCCTCATGGGAGATTGGAGTGTTAGTTTAAATGTTGAAGATCACTCTGCTGGTGGATCTTGTAAAACTGCTGATATGGTGGACTTTCAAGAATGTATTGAAGAATTGAAGTAGAATATTTGAACTATACTGGTTGTTACTTTACTTGGGTACAAAGTAGATTGAATCGTGGTGAGTTCGCGAGCCTCTTCACAAATGCTCATGGTATTTTTCTACCCCATCTTACTTCAGGGCAATCCATCTTACTTCCTACCATTGCCGTGGTGTCCTAACCATTCCTCTTACCATTCCAGGCAAGAAAAAGGCATTTAGATTTGCTAATTTTGTAACTAACAATCCTGATTTTGTACAGACTGTTACAAAAGAATGGCAGATTTCTGTTGAAGCTTGTGAGATGTTTAAGACTGTTAAAAACTCAGAGCTTTAAAGTACTATATGAAGAAGTTAAGCTGGAAAAATGGAAATTTACATGATAGAGTAATCAACTAGAGATCAAAATTACAAGATATTCAAGTTAAAGTTGATGCAGACCCTCATATTACCTATTTGAAAAGTACTGAACTTGATATCTTAAAAGAGTATAGTGCAGCAGTTAAAGATGAAGAAAGTTTCCTATGTCAACAAGAAAAAGTTGATTGGCTGAGAGATGGTGATAAGAATACTAAATTTTTTCATAGCATTCTCAAGCAAAAGAAGCATAGAAGCACGATTGCAGTGATCAATAATGAAGATGGTGAAGTGTTTGAAGGAGCTCGAGTGCCTATTCAATTTGTGAACCACTTCCGACAATTCCTTGTGTCTAGTTTTCAAGTGCAGAATATTGAAGATACTGATCTCAAGATTGATACTAGAGTAAGTACTAATGATGCTGAATGGATGGTTAGAACATTAACTGATGAAGAGATTAAAGATGCCATGTTTGAACAGGCAAGCTGCTGGGAGAAGTAATTTCTACACTCATTACCTTGGTCCCTAAAATGAATGCCCCTAAAACAGTGTCTGACTTCAGGCCCATTGCATGCTGCAATGTGATTTACAAGTGTATTAGGAACATTGGAACATGGAGATGTGATTAAAAGCGAAGTACTAAGAAAAGGTCTTGAACATATGCCTGATTCTATAAGGCTATGGGAAGCAGTTGTGGAATTTGATAATGAAGAGGATGCAAAGCTTTTGCTTCAGAGAGCTGTGTAGTGTTGCCCATTACAGGTGGAAGTGTGGCTCACTTTAGCTCGGTTATGAAAGTATGATGCTGCAAAACAAATTAGTCTCTACATTTTGACTCAGCTTATCGAATTTTTTTGCATCAGATCACCTGATAAGTTGGTTGAAGGCAGAGGGATTCGCAACAGAGTTGTTTGAAGTGTGGGTTACTTCAATCCTTCACGCTCAGAAGGAATTCAGCTGTTAGATTTTATACATGGGTCGTGTAGTTGGGTTATGAAATGGGTATTCATAAAGGGTTAAACGGGTGTTTGGCTTAAGGAAAAAAGTTATTGTTTTTTGGGTTGTTTGGCTTGCTACAACATAATGTGTTAAAGGTCCTAAGAAAGTTTTCCTCAAGTTGATTTGAATGCTTAGATGCTTAAGGACAAACATCATTTTTAGCGGGAAGGATTGATATGTGTCAAAGTAATATCATTGAAAAAGTATGTTGTGGTCTAATAAACTCTAAATGGGTGTGTGGGAGTATGGTTTATGTATAGCAGATGGCTAGTATTGTCAGATATAGTTTTGTTTCTTGAGTTTGGTTTTTAGTATTTGTTCTTTGGGCATGTCCAAAAGCCGTCATATGTTATCAAATGATGTACAAAACGTTGTGGTATTAATATATTTCACCCTTTTGCACAAAAAAAAATATCAATGAAAAAGTCAACAAAAGTCAACAGAACAGCAAGATGAGAAAAAAACAGATTTTCCCGCCAAATCCTCCTTCCTCCCATTTCCCTTTTTACTCTTGTAGGGTGATTTGACATCTTTGAATATCTTTTGTGTGCATTCACTGTTTACTATATTTCTTGATATGAGTAAGAATAATTTAAAGAAACTACCAAAAAGATCTATAATACACGTTACTATATTAATTAGTCTAGAAAGGTAGCAATCTTCATTGATAGAAATTATTTTCTTATTTAACAACAATCTAAAACATAATTCACGACAACAAATAAACATAAAAAGTTTCTTAAACCTTATGAATTATGACTAGACATCATACAAAATCGATCAAGCATCAAGTTACCGATACATGCATCTTCATCCAAAGTCGATCATCCACTGACAGTGAATCTGTGACTTGGCGCATTGTTGGCCTTTCCTGCGGGTTGTAGTTCAAACATGCCTGTGAGACATTCAAAATTGAATGAGCTAGTTTCTCAACTAGAGATGATGGTGGCGGAATCCGACTATCTCCTACATTGGCTAGCAATAGATCATCAGTAGACAATGTTGGTAGAGATGATATAAGTTCTCCAGGATGCTTTCCCATAATCACTTCTAGTGCAACAACTCCAAAACTATACACATCGCATTTCTCTTTTGCCACCATCGTATAAGCAACCTCTGCAAGGAAAGGAAACATGTATATGCAAAAAAATTGTTATATCAATCCACGATTCACATATAACATAGATAATATGAAACTTGAGAATAAGTACGTATATATAACTTTAAAGTATACGGTAGTTACCTGGCGCAACATAGCCATAGGTGCCTACAACCGCAGTCCAATTAGATGAATCTAGCTTTAGAAGCTTTGCTGTTCCAAAATCAGAGATATGTGCCTCATAATCAGAATCGAGAAGAATATTAGCTCCAGAAATGTCTCTATGAATTATAGGTGGTGTGCAATCATGGTGCATATAAGCCAAACCATTCGCTACAGCCCTAACAATTTTTACTCTTTTCAGCCAATCCATTTCCTTTGCTGTGATATCCCTACTTAAGAGCGATTTTAGACTTCCCTTCTCAAGATATTCGTAAATCAAAAATGAGTGACGAGCGTGGAAGCAGTATCCATAGAGTTTAACTATGTTTCTGTGCCTTATGTTTGTTAATGCTCGTACCTCATTTAGGAAGCCTTGATCGTCAATCTCAGATGATGAATGAAGTTTCTTGACAGCTACTATATTGTTGTGTTGTAACACAGCTTTATACACAGTACCATATCCTCCCATCCCAATACAGTATGCATCATCAAAATCACTTGTTACCTTGATGATTTCATCATACATCGCCTGTCCATCAAAACTTGTTATTGAGAAAAATTTGCCACCTTCTTCGCCTGATGGTTTCTGTGGAGAAGTTCTCTTTCTACCTCGATGAGCAATGAGACCACACGTGAATAAACCAAGTAAAAGAGCCGCAAAAAGTGGGACCATAGTTACAAGGATGAGTTTATGATGAAAATGATTATTTTTCTTCATTATCTTTTGACTTTCACAAAGTTTCAAACCTGTAAAATTTCCACACAGACCATCATTTCCTTGTAATGCTTCTCCAGACACATTTAGTAAGACCGGATAAGGGGGAACCGGACCTGTGAGCTCATTGTAAGACAAGTCGATATCAATCCCTCTAGGCAAGTTACTGAAACCATTAGGTATAGAACCAGATAGCTTATTGTGAAAAAGATTCATCCTGTCCAGACTTACTAAACTTCCAATTTCCGATGGTATCTCTTTTGTGAGTGAATTCCAAGATAAATCAAGAATGTTGAGTTGACGTAATTTGCCAATCTCCGATGGGATCTTTCCGCTGAGCTTGTTATTACTAAGATATATGTGAGTGATTTGTACCCAATCACCAATATATCTTTGTAATGACCCATTTAACCTATTTTTGGATAGGTCAAGAGTAAGGAGGTCTTGCAGTGATCCAAGCTCTTGAGGTATAACACCTGAAAGGTTATTATCACTCAAGTTTAAACTTAACAAACTTTTCATCTCCCCAAACTCCTTTGGAATTTGGCCAGACAACTGATTTTTGTCAAGCAGTAGCTTAACCAATTGCAGACTTCGGATTCCTTGTGGTATAGAACCGGACAACTTGTTCACACTGAGAGACAGAAACTGAAGGCTTCTCAGGTTTTTTAACAGTAAAGGAATTGAACCATTGAGTTGATTTTGGCTCAAATCTAAATCAGTTAGAGACTTCAAATTCCTTAATTCAGAAGGAATGGGCCCACATAGTTGATTTTCCCACAAATTAAGGAGTTTCAAAGACGTCAACTTACCCAACGATAATGGAATACAACCGTTAAGTTGATTTTGGCTCAAAGATAAATTAGTGAGAGACTTCATATTCCCTAATTCAGTAGGAATGGGCCCAGATAGCTGATTTTGGTCCAAGTATAAGTCTGTGAGAGACTTCATATTCCCTAATTCAATTGGAATGGGTCCAGAGAGTTTGTTTTTGAACAGATAAAGGATATTCAAAGACTTCAAATCACCCAACGATGAAGGAATTGAACCGTTAAGTTGATTTTCGCTCAATTCTAAATCAGTGAGAGACTTCAAATTCCCTAATTCAATTGGAATGGGTCCGGAGAGTTGATTTGTGTACAGATAAAGGCTATTCAAAGACTCCAAATCACCCAACGATGAAGGAATTGGACCATTGAGTTGATTTTCGCTCAATTCTAAATCAGTGAGAGACTTCAAATTCCCTAATTCAATTGGAATGGGTCCGGAGAGTTGATTTGTGTACAGATAAAGGATATTCAAAGACTCCAAATCACCTAACGATGAAGGAATTGAACCATTGAGTTGATTTTCGTTCAAATATAATTCAGTGAGAGACTTCAAATTCCCTAATTCAATTGGAATGGGTCCAGAGAGTTTGTTTCTGTACAAATTAAGGAAATTCAAAGACGACAAGTCACCCAACGCTGAAGGGATTGAACCATTGAGTTGATTTTCGCTCAAATCTAATTCACTGAGAGACTTCAAATTCCCTAATTCAGTAGGAATGGGCCCAGAGAGTTTGTTTTCGTACAAATAAAGGATATTCAAAGACTCAAAATCACCCAACGATGAAGGAATTGAACCAGTTAAATTGTTTTCGTAAAGTTGCAAAACGGTTAACTGGCTTAGTTTACCAATGGTAGGTGGAATCACACCAGAAAACTGATTGGTTGAAAAATTAAGATAGACAAGTTTGGACAGGAGTCCGATTTCTGGTGGGATGGGACCAAAGAAGCTGTTTACACTAAGATCAAAATGGGTAAGGTTTCCTAGAATAGAGAACGGGAACTGGTGAAGCGTACCTTTTAACTCAGACGTAGAGAGGTTCAACTTGTTAATGTTCCCATCAGCGTTGCAAGCAATTCCAATCCAAGAAGGGCATGAAGCGGGTGCACTAGTATTCGTTGGAAGGGGTGTCCAAGAAAATAAAACTTGGGAGTCGTTTGGGATTTTAAGGCTTGCTTTCCATTTTAGAAGAGCATTTGCTTCCTCCAAAGAAGCAGAAGTAAAGTTTGCTACAAATGAGGGAGCAACGAGTAGTAGAGCTAGAAATAAATGTAAGAACTTTGAAGAAGTGATTGCTTGCTTTTGCATGTTTTTTTCTATGAAGTGAAGGTTTCCGTGCCTTTATTTATACTTGGGCTCTCATAAATTAAATTTTAGGTGGTGTCATATTATTGCACAAGAATACTTGTATTAAATAATGGCAAATTTAGACCCGGATAAAAAATACGGCAATAAAAAAAAAGGCATAATTTCATATAAGAAAAATATAAGAAAGAATGCACAAGCTACTCCAAAAGACCATTGGTTAGCCAAAAGAAGAAAAAATATACCAAATTAACATAAGATCAACCATTTTGTAATCTTTTCAAAATAACATAAGATCAGCCTTTGGATTAATGTATAAAATGAATATATTCCAAAAAAAAAAAATAAATAAATAAAAATGACCCTCTGTTTCAAAGGTCAATCTTTCTTTAATGAACAACTTTTTTTTTTAAGAACAAAGTATACTTAACAGTTAACACCAAAAATTTACACTCACGCGATTTTACCTTTTTTTGTTCTCTTTTATCGACGACCACCTCACCAAACTTACCCGTAAAGAATTCGGGCATGTTCTTTTTTTTATTGCTAATCAACGACAACCTCCGCATACCTACCGTCAATAATACGGGCATTTTTTTTCAATTGCTAATCAGCGATGACCTCCCCATACCTGCCCACATAATCCAAACTGTATTGACAATATGGTATATAAGTACTTTCATCTAATTGGAGTATAAAATTTTAAATGTTACCAAAAATAAATTTCAATAACCATTAATGATACCTTGTGCCAAAAAAAGTCTAAAAGAACTGAAGAAATATAGAACATGCCAACCCTTTATATGTATGCTCAATCTATATAGGAAATTGCAGTAGGAAAGAAAAGAAGCAAATATACTACAAAAGCCGAGACATGTAACTGTGTTCTTTAAACCATTTGTGTCAACAACCTACAAGTACCTTATACAAAGAAAACGCAACATGCATGGAGAACAAATAAACTTCGTATATGATATATCATGGGTTGGTACTGGACAACCAAATATCATTATCTGCAAAAGAAATTTTTTAAAAAAAGGACATACAAATTTCAAGTTTGATTGAACATATTCAGTAAAAGAAAATTTGGATTGTAACCTTTGGTAGATAAGTGATGATGGCAAAATTGAAATCTCATATTACCATTTCAAGGTCAGGAGTTTGATAAAATGAGAGATTGTGAATATGAAATTGAAAAGCATAAGGCAGGAGAGAATATTCAATACATCACCAATTGACATTTCATATTCAAGTGAGAGCTTAATTAGATGACAATTTTAAAACAGATTTCACTGATTTTCTTGTTGTTTTGGTACTTTTAGGATCCGAGAATCACAAGCTTCCCTTTTCATTGACATCTTTTATTACACACTAAAATTTCATTCCAACTAACTTACCACACACTTTTATAAAACAAAATTGCGACCAGCTATTTTCACCTAATATACTTGTCATATAACATCAAAATTAATTATTTAGCTATTTTTAAATATGTTAATTTGTTAAAAAAGATTGCATAGACCGGAGACGAAATAATCTAACAATAGAAAATCCCTAGAGAGTGACATCAATTTTTTAATTACTAATAAAAAACAAGTGGTCACAATTTACACTAGCGCAAAACAAAGGGTCTTCTTTGCCGTCTATAATTTATTTTAAAATACCATTCCCAAATAGGTTTATAGCCATGAAAATTCAGACCCATTTATGTAAGAATGAGTCAATGTTGGATATGTTTAATCTCACAGGTCAAATGTGTAAAATAAGAAAAGTTATCTAAAGAAAACTGGTCCAAAGATGTTGAAGGTTTCACATAATGTACAGTTTCATCAATAACATTAGTTGATAAGAATATGTATTTTATAATCGTACGTGTCACACCGATTATTTATAATAAGATAGATTTAATTAAAATTTGCACCAAAGGTGTTTCTGGCAAACCAATTGGACCTGTACCATGTTGCTAAACCCAATGACCTGCCCATGTTGCCACTTTTCATTAACCACAACCAGGAGAAATTAGATACCCTATGAATAGTTAGAGACACCACGATTCATGTACTTTTTTGGATCGCCAACTTTTAGCAAATCCATACACTTTGAGTTTTACACAATTTGTGTGGAGTCGTTAATGAACACCCCACCTGGTACACCATGCAAGTGTGTTTTACCAATGCAAGTTGGCCTTTGAAATGGTTGCCGGACTTTTCTCGAAATCAAGTCAAGTTCAAATGATGGGAGCAAATGAAGACAACCACGATTCGGAAAAGACGGTTGTTATGATTAACTTGCAAGCCCTTGATGAAAAATTTGAAAACTTCACCTTGTATGTAACTACTCATAGATTATGGCTGAAACAAGTGCCTATTAAGAACTCTCTTTTTGGCGATTATAAGGTTTTGTTCGTGAAGTATCCCGGTGCCTCTATACTAAGAGATCGAGTTAATGGCCGAGTCGGGAGGGTTTGGACATTGGTTCAAAAAGTCCTTTTTTCAGTGCTTGTCGAAAGACCGAGTTGACTCTAAGAAACTTCATTAACCACGTCGACTAGAACCAAATAATTAACTGTTGGGTTTGGACTGAAATGAGCTTTTAAGTCACCTCAACCAGCTCGACCGATAAATAACTAAATGAGTAAAATCCGTCACATCTACAATACTTCTAGGATCAGTTTGTTTGACCTCGAAAATTAAACAATTTTTATATTGCTTATAATCATAAGATTTAGGGGCAAGTGCATATATATCCCTCCAAAGCTTGAAAATTACACACACACACACACACACACACACACACACACACACACACATATATATATATATATATATATATATATATATATATATATATAGGGTTTTTCTAACTTGTGCCCTAGGGGCACAAGTTAAGCACAACAAAAATACACAAAAAGTACACACGGACGCACATAAAAGTACACTTGTCTGTACTTTTATGTGAATTCCTGTGTACTATTCTGTAGGCCCCTGTGTACTTTTGTTGTGCTTAACGTGTGCCCCTAGGGCACAAGTTAGAAAAACCCATATATATATGGGGATAGTTTGGCTACAATTTTTGTAGCCAGTTGGCTACAATCCTTTATAAAAAAATACACTAGCAATGAATCAAGGACCCACATAAAAGAATCAGGACCTAAAAAAAAAATCAGGTACCCACATTATATAGCATAAAATTATAGCCAATTAGCTACAATAAATTGTAGCTAACATATTCCCTATATATTATATATATATATATATATATATATATATATATATATATATATATATATATATATATATATATATATAGGGTGGGGTTAAAATGAAAAGATGTTTAAAATGAAAAGAATGGGAAGCCATCTCAACCATTGGATTAGATTTCAATCTTAAAAAACGCATAGTGGCATATTTGTAAATTTTGGAATCTTCAGGGGCGAAATCTAAACAAAAAAAATGCGAGTAACTTTTGTGTACGTTTAATCAAACTGACAAAACACAATCAAACCCTAGATCTCATTTTCAGTACACTGCATCAAATCACAAAAAATTGACGCAATCAAAATTACGATCGATGAAAACTAATATGAAAAAGTTTATACCTCCTCGTAAGTTGCTGAAATCTTTTTTTAATTTTTTATAATCCACTGCATCATAGTGATTTTTATTTACTGAAATCGTTTCTTAATTTTTCGATTTAGCTACTAGAAAAAGTGGTAGATTAATTGCCGCTGGTGGATATGTAAGAAAAAATCAAACATCTCCGGAAAAAACTATTACTATCTCCGACAGTAGGTACACTGAATGATTAATGCAATAATAATTAAGAAGATATGCATTAGATTATATTTTGTAAAGTATAATGTATGATTTAGACTAGCATATTGAGTTTTTAATTGTGAATATGTGCGTGAATGTGTCTTTGAATGATTAATGCAGTAGTACTTAAGAAGAGATGCAGTAGCTTGTGTTTTGAAAAGTATATTTAAGTTTTAGACTAGCATAATAAGTTTTAGTTGTGGAAATGTGCGTGTATGTGTTTTTGATAGATTAATGCACTAGTATTAAAGAAGTGATGCACTAGCTTATGTTTTGCAAAGTATATGTAAGTTTTAGACTAGCATAATGAGTTTTAGTTGTGTAAATGTGCATGTATGTGTTTTTGAAAGATTAATGCAGTAGAAGTAAAGAAGAGATGCATTAGCTTATGTTTTGTATACTATAATGTACATGAGTTAGGTTATACAGAGACAATGTTTTGTGGCGTATGAGTATGAGTTAGGTTAAAAAAAATTTATCTGATGCACTAGCAGTTGAAATGAGATGCAATAGCTTTTAATTTGTGGCGTATGAGTATGAGTTAGGTTAGACGTAGTCTCTGTCATGTGCTAGAATGAGTTTTCATGTTGATTGTTTATCTGATGCTCTAGCAGTTGAACTGAGATGCAATAGCTTTTAATTTGCGGCGTATGAGTATAAGTTAGGTTAGACGTAGTTTCTATCATGTCTTAGAATGAGTTTTTATGTTGATTGTTTATCTGATGCACTAGCAGTTGAACTGAGATGCAATAGCTTTTAATTTGCGACGTATGAGTATGAGTTAGGTTAGACGTAGTCTCTGTCATGTCTTAGAATGAGTTTTTATGTTGATTGTTTATCTGATGCACTAGTAGTTGAAATGAGATGCAATAGCTTTTAATTTGCGGCGTCTGAGTATGAGTTAGGTTAGACGTAGTCTCTGTCATGTGCTAGAATGAGTTTTTATGTTGATTGTTTTTCTGATGCACTAGCAGTTGAAATGACATGCAATAGCTTTTAATTTGTGGCGTATGAGTATGAGTTAGGTTAGACGTAGTCTCTGTCATGTGCTAAAATGACATGCAATAGCTTTTAATTTGTGGCGTATGAGTATGAGTTAGGTTAGACGTAGTCTCTGTCATGTGCTAGAATGAGTTTTTATGTTGATTGTTTATCTGATGCACTAGCAGTTGAAATGAGATGCAATAGCTTTTAATTTGTGCCGTATGAGTATGAGTTAGGTTAGACGTAGTCTCTGTCATGTGCTAGAATGAGTTTTTATGTTGATTGTTTATCTGATGCACTAGAATTTTAACTAAGATGTAATAGCTATTAATTTGTGGCATATAAGAATGAGTTAGGGCTGATGTAGTCTTTGTTATGTGCAAATGTGACTTTGTATGCATGATTGTTAATATCATGTACTAGTTTTTTAATTGAGATGCAGTAACTTTTAATTTGCAACGTATGAGCATGAGTTATGTTAGATGTAGTCTACGTCATGTGCGAAAATGAATTTGAAATGTATGTGTTTGATTAACCCTTGTTTTGAAATCTACTAGAATGAATTTATGAATGCAAAATGCAGTGATTTAAAAATAAGAGATTAAGTAGTTTATGATTTAAAGTGAATGATGTTATTTTGAGATTAGTTAATGAAGGGGTTGTACTTGATACAGAAACTGGAATTCGTGGACGTAATAAGAGAAAAAAAACTAAAAAAGTACCTGAAAAGAAACGTCCTGGGGGTAGTCTGGTAGTCTGGAAGGGGATGTGTTTTTAACTTCACTTGTTGGGGAATGTGATCTAGTCATTAAGGGTAAGCGTAGCTTTTTTGATGTGTGTAAAATTGTTTGTACGCCTGTCTGATGCAATGCAATCTGAACTCATATTTAGTAGTTGTTTAGTTGCTTCATATGAGAATGAAATATGCTAAAAATTGTATGTGTTTATATAGTAGAGATTAAGATGAAAATTGATGATGGTGTGTTATTGATGCAATTGGAAAAGTCTTTTTTTGTGCTATTAATGAAATTGGTTTAATGCAATTGTAATTTTAATGTGGGGTATGAGTTTAGTTTAATTTATTCGCATACAATTTTAAATATAGAAAAACTGTTTTAATGCAATTATTGTAATTATAATGATGAAGTGATGCAGTAGGATTTGTAAAGTGATGCAGTAATTCTAATGAAGTTATTGAATGAAGTTATTTTTATTTCAAATATGTTTGCATGATTTGATGCAGTAGCTTTAATTTTACAGGTAGAACTAATGAAGATCCAACAAATGAACAAGCTAAAGTAAGTAGTAAAATCCAAGGTAAAAGAACAAGAGGAAATTAAGGAAATGTCTGTAATGGAAGAGGAATCAAAGAGACTGAAAAAGAAGATTAAAGGAAAAGCTGTTGAATCAGTTCCTGATAAAAGCCTTGTATCTTTTGATAAAAAGAATAAAAGCATTGTAGCCGTTGATAAAAAGATTCACGAAAAACGTATCCCAAAAAAGAAGACCAATGTTAAAATGCCTGCTGTAAAAAAACGTAAAAAATGTGAATCAGAAAATGAAGAATCTGAAAGAGAAGAAGATGGTAAAAAGTATGAACCTGCAAATCTGCAAATAAGAGGGTCTCCAAAAGTTTTGCAGAATGTTATTGGAAGTTGCACAACTGGTCAGTTTACAGCTTTAGAAGAGATGGGGTTTGGACATTATTGTGGAGAATTCAAATTTGAACAAACACCAATAGTATTAGCAATGTGGTTATGTAAAAATTTTGATTCAGAAAGTTGCAGTTTGGTATTAAGTGATGAAAGAAAGATAATGGTCACCAGGGATCTAATTCATGAAATTCTTGGAATTCCAATGGGGAATATAAAGGTTGATGCTCTTCCTGAAACAACAACAGCAGATGCAACAACAGTAAAATGGAGGTAAACACTACCTTTAGAAGTATATGATCCTGATGGACCTTCACATAAAAAGAAAATTCCAATAAGCAGGTTAGAAGCATATATTTGTGAAAGTACAGATGATGGTTGGGCATTCAAAGTAGCTTTCTTGGTAATCTTCTTCACTATATTTGGACATGGTAACAAAGATGGATCAGTAAATCAAAGGTTTCTACCATCCGTTGAAGACGTTGATAATATTAGAAATTTGGATTGGTGCACTTACTGTCTTGAATGTCTGCAAGATTCATTAAAGAATTTTAAACCGAGATTATTTTTCTCAGGACTAGTTCTTCTTTTGACGGTAAGTTATAAAAAAATTCTTTTTACTGCATCTCCCTTTAATTGTTACTGTATAATAATGTGATGCAGTAGAAAAATAATGTGATGCAGTATAATAATATAGTGATGCAATGACTTATACTTGCAATTAGTTTTAATATATTGTGATGCATCAAAATATTCATTATTACTTTTGTTGATTCAGTAACAAGAATTTATTTAAAGCTTTTATAACTACTGCATCACAGTTTTTCTTTACTGCAATATATCTTTTTCTTATTCTAATTTTTTTTTCTTTTATTTTGAAGCTTATCTACGTCAATTCAACTGTTTCCGAGACTACAAGGGTGGATAGAACAGTACCAGGCTTCCTAGCTTGGAGTTCAAAGTTGTTGAAACAAAGAGAGAGAAGAAGTTGCAGGAGGTTTTGGTCAACTTCCAATTGTTGAAGGAATGCAATTTATTGAAACTCCAAAGAAAAAACAAAAGAAGAATTTGAAAAAAAAGAAAAACAAGATGATTGAAACACGTATAAATTATAAAAAATATAAATTTGTAAATATTATTGTAATATCAGGTGCATTAAAAACATAAAAATAATTTAATAATAATTATTGTTTATTCTTTTTTTTCAAATAATAACAGAGGAGAATGATAGAAAAATGAACCGAGATGCGAAACTTGAAGATTTCAAGTCAAAATCAATAAAGGTAATTTGAATATATTATGATGCAATACATTTAAAACAAATTGATGCAGTAGATTGAATTAAAAACATTGTGATTGAATACATTTGATAAAGTAATGCAATACATGATTGTGTTAGATTTTTCTCATAACCAATACATGTTATAAAGTAATGCAGTAGTAATGCAGTAGATGTTTAATAGAAATGCATGTATCATTGTGATGCATTATATATATATATAAGTACTGATGCAGTAAATTTATATATTGTGATGCAGTAAACTAAAAAAAAATTTAACATGAAGGAAATGATAGACTGTTTACAAGATTTTTGGGCAGAGAGCAAAGATTTGATGATGCGTACCAATGATAAGCTGATGTTAGCATTGAAAAAATGTCCAGATGATGAGAAGATCAAAAAAATTCTTGAGGAGAGAGATACACTTATCAACATGTTTCTTGATGAGTCGTTTGATTTTAAAAACAACATAAATGAAGAAAATATGATTCCAGAAGATACTGATGGAGGTAAGAATGGATACAATGATGAAATTAATGATGTTAAAGATGATACAGAAGATAATGATGAAGAAGAAAAGCTTACAGGTAAAATCTTAATCAAGTTGAGATTGTTATCGATGGAGTTAAGAATGGATACGATGTTCAAACTGATAATCTTCAAAATGATACGGAAGTTAACAATGCAGCAAAAAAGGTTACAGGTGATGCTGCTGAAAATGTTATCCAAGGTATTTTATTGCATGTCTACTTGTATTATAATAAAATTAATATATGTCTACTTACTTGTATAATAAATAACTTTTGGCACATATATAGATGCAGGCAATGATAAAGCAATTGAAGATCTTGAAATAGAAAGATTAGTCATTCAAAAAGAAGGAGACAAACAGAAGGTAGATGACATTCAAACAGAAGGAGACAAACAAACAGGAGTCGAACAAAAAGAAGTGCAAGAGTATAAGGAATCTGACAAAAATCTTGCTATTGTGGTGTTTGATTCATCTATTCTGGATTCATATCAGACATCACAATAGAGCAGTCAAGCATTGATCGGGTCAGATGAAAGTCATGAAAAGTTTGGGTATGATGAAGTTCAAGCATTGCTTGGGTCAGATGAAATTAAAGCAAAGATTGGGTGTGATGAAGGTCAAGAAAACAAGGGGTCTGATGAAGGTGGGATCATAGATAAAAGTATTGAAATCCATACCCAAGAGGTGAAATAATTTCACTTCATCAAAGACAATTATAAAATATGTAGTAATGTGTAATAACTTAACTAATTCTTATTTAATTATTTGAATTCTGGAAAAAAAACCAGAATTCTAATTTTGGATATGTGTAATAACTTAACTAATTCTAATTTAACTATTAGAATTCTAGAAAAAAAACCAGAATTCTAATTTTGGATATATGAATTATGTTTAAAGTTTTAGGATAAAATAAACTGTTAGGCTTTAAACTTTATACTGTGATGCAGTGAATTTTAGATATGATGCAGTACTATTATAATATTTTTTGAATCATGGTTATTTATTTATTGCATCACAGTAAAAAAAAATTAAAAGAAGTGCATCAAAATTAAATTAGTACTGAATAAAATTTTATGAAAATTTAAACTTTTACATATTCTTGGTTACTACATCAAACCTATTTATTTATCATATACTTGGTTACTGCATCACATTTACTTGGTTACTGCATCAAATGTACTTGGTTATTGCATACTATTTATTATAATCTTTGCTGCATCATCTTTTGAAACAGATGATGGATTTGTAGAAGATTGCGAGTATGATTTAGTTTCAAATAAGATTGATGGAATTTTGAATGAAATCCTTACTGAAGAAGCTTCAATGGAAATTCCAAAAATGAAAAATCCTTCAATGAAAAGATTTAGAATGGATCTAGTAGATTCTCTTCTGCAGCTACCACTACTGTGTACCCATGAAAATTTGCAAAAAGATGGCCCATTTATGTGTACCCAGGAAAATCTGCAAACACAAGGATTAGTCGGTGAGATGCGAAAAATTATTGAAAAACAAAAACAAGGAATCACAAAATCTTTTCATAGTATAAAGTTGAAGTTGGACAAAAACAGATCTAGAGTGTGTGAAGAACATACTATCAAATCAGCTACACCTATTCAAAAAGAGAGACAAGAAGATTTACCAAGTGAGATTCTAATATCTACTTAAATACAGAAAGAAGGCACTACAGAAACATCTAATGGTTGCCAAATTAAGGTTAGTGAAAAACAGTGAAGGAATCTATGAAAGCGTGAAGCTAAAGTTTTCTAAAGACAAAACTGATGAAGCACAAGGTAGATCGTCAACTAGTCAAAGCGTATAGGTTAAAAAGCCACAGGCTAAAAAAAGAGAAGCTAAAAAACAACAAGAAGAAAAGTCAAAGGAAGATAGACCAAAAGCTAAAAAGCCACGGGCCGAAAAGAAACAAGCTGAAAAGCCAAATGTGGAAAAAGCAAGAGCTAAAAAGGCAGAAGCCAAAAAGAAAAAGGTTGAAAAGAAACAAGCTGAGAAGCCAAAAGTGGAAAAGATAAAAGTCAAATGTGCAAAAAAAGCAACTTCAGTGAAAAATTCAAAATTGAAGGAAAGGAATTCTAAATCAGCCAAAGTTAAAAAACCTACTGCACCGAAACGGAAAAACACAGAAGTTATTGAGAATGAAGATTTTGTTGATGCACCTCCAATAACATCCGTTCCTCCTGCAATTGGAATTCAAAGGGAAAAATGTGAAGTTAACCCTTCTGGTGCTTTAGTTTCTCCATTTTATGAAAGGAAAGTTATATTGTACAAACCATTTTCTGAAGAAGAAAAGAGAGTACTTGAATACATATGGAGCACAGGTAATGATGGAAGGTATAAAAAATTTCACAACTCGTACTGCATCACAGTTTATTTAGTACTGCATCACTTTATAGTTATTACTGCATACTATTATTAATGTTCTGCATCTCAATTTGTTGAATGCTGAATAATTTGTTGAATGCTGAATAACTTTATTTTTTACTTGAATCACAGTGAAATTGTTTTTAAGAAAAAAGACATTGAAATGGAGTGGACATTTTTTGAAAGATTTTATCCTGATGTCCAAGTTGCTGCAAATATACTTGACAAATGGAGCCTTGTACTAAACCACGAAGAGCGATACAGAGACAAGATTTCACGAGGTTCAAATGTATATTGTCATTCCGTAATGTTGGTGAGTGATTTAAATACACTATATAAGTAATTGTAAACTGTAACTTTAGCCATTTCCTGTTGAAGGGTTTATCTTTTAAGAAACTGCATCAAATTTATAAAAATATTGCTTAAAACTTAAATGTACTGCATCACATATACAAGTCACTGGATAAAGTTACTGGATCTCAATTATAAAGTTAATGCATCTCAGTTATAAATTTTAGTGCATCATAGACTTTTTATTACATCCCATACTTGTGTTTCATAATAATTTATTGATTAAAACAGTCTCATCACCTGATTGAAAGTAAACCGCCAAAAGAAAAGATATCAAGACTAATGGATGAAAACATGCATGCTGTTTTGAAACAATCGCCGCACAAGAGTTTAAGTGATGTTGATTTGGTAAGTATTCTTATTAATTTGATACAGACATTCTATTAATTATGAGTTTTAAAAAATGTTGATGCGCTTAAAATATCGACAGGTTTTCTTCCCTATGATAAAGATGTCGAAAGAATCACATCATTTCTATCTGAATTGCTTTAATTTGAAGACTGTGGAAATAGATATCATTGACAACATAGATAATGATCTAGAAACCTACAAAAAGTTCTTGAGACATTGAGGACTCCTCAGGAAGGAATTAGAAAATCTGGGGTTTGGCGATTTTTATAAAAATTTCCACTTTGATTCAATACCATCACAATTAGGAATGTGGGTTGTTAGAAATTTCGATACAGAAACTTGCTCGATAAAAATGAAAAATGGAAGAAAGATCAAAATTACTCGAGAACTGATCAGAGATATGCTTGGAATTCCAATGGGGGAGATAAAAGTTGAAGCACTTGAAGAGAAAAATTTATTAGAAGAGACTACTGCAAAATGGAGAGAAATGTTGGATAGCATTGTTGTGAAAAACAAAATTTATATACAAAGGTTGGAGGAACATTTGAGTGATATAAAAGAAGTTGATTGGGAATTTCAAGTTTGTTTCCTTGTCCTCTTCTGCTTTATTTTTGGCCAAGGAAACAAAGATGGGCAGGTAAATGAGAGAATTATACCAATTCTCTCTAATACTGATAATGTTTCAAAGATGGATTGGTGCTCATATGTTTTGGAGTGTATGGTGAAGGAGTGTACTGGGTTTAAGCCTACTTCATATTACAGTGGGCCATTACTTTTGCTGGCTGTAAGTTTTTTATCTTTAATTGTACTAGTAATAAAAAAGTATTATGCACTGATTATGACACTAGGATGCAGTAAAATATAAAACTCTGATTGACTGATTATGACACTGTAATGCAGTAGACATAAAACATTGATGCACTATATTTGACACTATAATGCACTAAATGTTAAACTGTGATGCAATACATATTAAACAAAAAGATACCCTTTCTATTATATTTTTAATACTCATTTTTTTTTGCAGATCATATACGTTAATTCAACAACATCTGAGACCATAAAAGTTGAGAAAACTGTTCCAGCTTTCAAAGCATGGAGTTCAAGACTGTTGTATCAAAGACAAAAAGAGGAGCTTAAACTGGGTTTTGGTTGTCTACCAATTGCAGAAGGTGTGGAGGTGATTGAACCAAAGATAGAAAAGGCTACAGAAAAGAATAAACTGATTAAAAAACAGAAGAAGAGTGAAACAAGTATATTAAATAAAAATTTATTTAATTTTGTAAAAGTTGTTTACTTCTAATTAAATTCTATGTTGATTTATTAACAGGACTATATGGAACATTTGATATAGATGAAGCAAATAGAGAATTCCAAGCAAAATCTTTTGAGGTATTATTAATTAAAAAGCATTGTACCCTATGATGCACTAGATTTTGAACATAGATGTAATTCATTTAAACTTTAAGAAATATGATGCAGTAATTTCTGAACTTTGATGCACTAGAAGTAAATTTAAATGCAGTACATTAATACACTTTGATGCACTTTAATTAAATTAAAAAAACTATAATGCATTTAGCTAACTTTGTTTCTTTAAAAATATTTAGGAAATGAAGCAGGATATAAGAGACAGTTTTCTATTGTGTAATCAGTTGATGTTGCATACTGATTACAAGTTGAGGATAGCTTTGAGATTAAACCCTAAGGACGAGGAGATGAAGAAAATGATTCAAATAAGAGAGGATTTGTTTGCTAATTCATATAAAGAAGATAGTTTTGATAAAGAAGTTGTTGATGAGGAACATGGTGATAAAGATAAGGAGGATGGGGATAAAGATGGGGATAATGTTGATGAAGGTGGTAAAAAAAATGAGGACGATAAAGTTGAGAACGATAATGTTGATGAAGATGATAAAGATGAGGAAGATGCGGATAAAGATGGAGAAAAAAATTATGATATAAATGTTTTTTTTGGGTAAAGGGGAGTAATCCTGCACCCTGGTAAATATAATAACCAAATAAACGTTTAAGTACAATGGATATGAGTGAAATCCCATATCTCAGCCCGTTACATAGACATAAAGCTTACATAACAAGATACTTCCTATTTTCTAAACATTTATGATATAAATGTTGTTGAGGAAATTGTTGATGAGGAACATGGTGATAAAGATAAGGAGTATGGGGATAAAGATGGGGATAATGTTGATGAAGGTGGTAAAAAAAATGAGGACGATGGTTATATAGATGAGGAAGATGGGGATAAAAATGGAGATAAAAATGATGATAAAGATGAGAACGATGGGGATAAAGATGATGATAATGTAGAAGATGAGAAAGATGACAATGATGAGGATAATTATGAGAACGATGGAAATGGTGGGGATAATCATAATGATCGAGATGATGAAAATGATCATAATGATAAAATGGGTAGACAGAAAAATGAAGATGGCGGAAATAATGATAATGATGGGGACAAAGAAAGAACTGAAAATGAAAAGAATGATGAATTGAAGGAAACACAAACAAAAAAGATGGCTTTGAGAAGATTTGCTGGAGGCAAAACTAGCGATGAAAAGAAACTTAATGCTGTTGTTCCATTTGAAGATGCTACACTATCTCAGCTAAGTTGTGAAATTACAGGCGAAGCTATCTTGAACGAATATGAGATGATTAACAAAGTGATGAAACTGCCATTATTATGTTCTACCGATATCACATATGGACCAAAAGGGTTATCTGCTTATACATCAAAGGAATCAACTGTTAATGTACTTGATGCGGTCCCTGTGAGATCTGTTGCGCCAATAAAATACATTCCCATTCAGAAAAATCGAAAGGAAAAAACTGTTGCTGCAGCAAAATCAAAGACAAGGAAATGTGATACATCAGATGCTGCAACAAAATCAAAAGAAGTGGGTAAAAACGCATAAAAAAACAAAGAACAGGCAAAAAAGGCAATGGGTAAAGTTAGAAAGGCTCCAACAAAAAAGCCAGAGCCTAAATCAGTGAAAGTGGATTCAGAAAAACCTAAAAGAGGCCAAAAAAAGAGGCGTAAAAGCTATGGAAGAAGCTAAAGAGGTTGAAATAATTAATGAAAAGCGTATAGGAAAGCCCTCTAGTGGTATGGTATCACCATTCTATGATAGAAAAGTCGTGATTTTCAAAAAATGGTTTGAAGCAAATATGAAGCTTGTTGAATACATATGGAGTGACAAGTGTCCTGATGGGTAAATTTAATTATACAGATATTTGATAATTACTGCATATATATTCATGTGTTACTGCATCACTGTTTATATTATTAACTGCATCAATACCTATATTTTACTGCATCAATGTATATATGTTACTTCATCACTGTTTAGATTATACCGCATCAATAATTATATGTAACTGCATTAAATACTAAAATGTTACGGAATCATAAACGTGCAGTGATATTGTTTTCCATGGAAAAGGATTAGAATTAAAACGTTTGTTTTTCTTGAGCCTTTATCCTGAAATTATAGTTGCTTCAAGTATAATTGATGTATGGAGCATTGTACTAAACGATGAAGAGCAATTCAGAGACAAACTTTCTGGAAATAGAAATGTTTATTGTAGTACAATGATGCTGGTGAGAAATTTATCTAAATAATATAGCTAAATTTAGTTGACACATTTTAATGCTTATAAAACATTTCATGTTTATGAAAACAGCCTCATCATATGGTTGGAGATGGAAAGGATGTGGAGAAAAGAAATAAAGTTTTTGATGAAAATGTTAAAAGTGTTTTAGAATCTGCAAGAGTGAAGGATTTCAATGATGTTAATTTGGTAAGATAAAAAATAGATTTATTATTGCAAGTTTCAGTGATTTGATTCTTAACATGAATTTCAATGATGTTAATGCATTAAAATGACAACAGGTTTTCTTTCCTTGTATAAAGATGATTGAAAATGGATCAAATCATTACTATCTCATCTGCTTTAATATGAAGAATGGTGATATAGACATCCTTGACAACATCGACGACGGTATAGAAAATATATCAGATAGATATGGGGATTATGCAAATGTTGTGGTAAGTATAACTAAAAATACAAAAATGTTTTCCTACTGCATCAAAGTGTTATAAACTACTAAATTTCAAAAATTTTACTGCATCATAGTTATATATATTGAGCATTTAAGAAACTAAAATTAATTTAACTGTATCGTATTATTTTCACAGATTGATTCATTTATCAATTACATAGAAAGGAAAAACCACCCAAAAATTGAAGAGATTTTATTGGCGGACCGAAGGTTAGTGGATATAAAATGGAAGACAATCTACAATAGTGTCGACTGTGGTATCTTTGTCATGAGGCATATGGAAACCTATATTGGTCAAGAAGTATTTTTGGATGAACTAAATAGGGAAGCTGAAGTTCAAAGAGGACAACTGAAAATGCTTCGCGCAAAGTACTTGGCAAAGATATTACTCAAAGATCTAAATCTCAAAAAGAAGGAAGTAATGAAAGCAGCTGAAGCATTTGCAAAGAATCAAGGAAAAAGATTTAAAATCTTAAGTCATATTGATGTCAAAAAGGATCAAAATTTGATGAAAAAGTTTAAAGAAACTATGGAAAAGACAATTGAAGGCTAATGTAAAATTTCTGTTTAGATTACTCAAAAACTAAAATATTTTGGATGTGTTTTAATGAATGATGAGTAGTTGTATGGTACTTTTACTTTTGGTTAATGGATGTTGAAAACTAAGTACTTTTACTTATAATGATCGGTCTTTGTTATTGATTTTATCTATTGTTTGAATTTGATTACATTTATCAAGTAACTGTGATGTAGTAGTAAAAATAATTATGTGATGTAGTAGAATAACATAGTGATGCAGTAATTATACTTGAAATTATATTTAATACTTACTGCATCAATATTTATCTTTTACTGCACCAGCTTTAAATATCTACTTTAATAATTGTTTTTTATATTTAGCGTTATACTTGTTTTCGTTTGTGTTTTTTTGATATTTATTTTGAAAAATTTAATGCTTTGGATGAGCGTCAAAACGAAGCACTAGTTTTGGTTTTATGTAAACAACGAAAATTAATAAGTGTTATTTTGTAATAGGGACATGGCGCATGTTGCTTCTAAAAGCTACTCCATCCGTCTCAAAATTATTGATTTATATTGATTACACATTTATGGAAGGGGACAAATTAATTTGAGACATCCCAAAAAGGAAACATGGACGATAAAAAATAGGACATAGGGAGTATTATTTTATGCATGGGAAATGTTAAAAGCTACTCCATCCATCTCAAAATTATTGATTTATATTGATTACACATTTATGGAAGGGGACAAATTAATTTGAGACATCCCAAAAAGGAAACATGGATAATAAAAAATATGGTAAACTTGATTTATATTGATTACACATTTATGGAAGGGGACAAATTAATTTGAGACGTCCCAAAAAAGGAAACATGGACAATAAAAAATAGGACATAGGGAGTATTATTTTATGCATGGGAAATGTAAGCTAACTGGTTACTACTGTTTGTATGGTTACTGGTCACCACTATAGTAGTTTAGTTCAAAGGATTAGGGTTTTGTGAGTGGTTATAAATAGCAGCTTAGGTTTTCTAGGTTTTACATCTACTATTAGCCGCTCATTTCACAAATTACCACTGCTGATAAGCCATGTCCAATCGTCCAAACTTGAATGAGCTCAAGCGGCAGTCCGAATCTGATGAGATCCAAAAATGTTTCGAGTTTTTTTTCACGCAACAAATGACTGAAGAAGAATGCTTTATTCAAAAGCTTGAACAGCCGTGCAACGATTTGCGTATGATGATCGAGAAGGAAAAGGAATATGTGCTGGAGCTTGAAACTTTTGGTGCATCTCACGATCTTGCTAATGACATCATTGATTGCATCTATGAAACTATTCAAAGGGAGCGCGGGAGGCTTGACAACTTGGACAATGTGTTGGTGGAGGCTAGGGACGGTATGGAAGAGAAGCGGAGGCACATCAGTGTCATGGATTTCAATGATGGTGTCATGGATTTGAATGATGATGTCAGTGATTAGATGTCGAATGGGTTTTTATGCTTTTTGGGTTTTGAAAAAGCTGGGCATGTTCATGTAGTTGTTTGTCTTAGTTGGTTATCTAGAATAAAGTCTGTGTTCGGTAGTTTTGCTGGTGTAGGTTGTGGATCAAGTATGTAATTGTAGTTGTTGGATGTTAGTGTTTATGTACTTTCAGTCTCTGTACGTGTAGTATGTTACTATAAGTGTTAGTTTTTATGTATGATTAAATTGTTGTTGTGGTTATTTGTTTTGTTTGAATCTTGTGTGTTAGACATGATGGGGACTGATTTGTGTTGAGTATTACACATGGTTTGTCGCTGCGTTTGGTGGTTTAAGGTTGGCTTATGATCGCGGCACCATTACTTGTTTGTATATTAGGCGAATGTGTATTCACATGACATTTATAATTGCGAAAATTTTGTCATTGGTTTTGGACTTGTTGCTGATAAAAGTACTTTTGTCATATCGTTATTTCGGCACAATAGATAGTAATGTTCTGGAACTAAATGTTGTGCTTGTAAATAACGGCAGTTGTGGCCGACGGTAGCCTATACAGGTTTGTTAGCCGTAGGAAAACAGTTGCTGGTACTACTAAGCTGTAACAGTCAACAATACAGAGGTAACATCAAGTGCATTATAATATGTATGCATAGTGCATCACAATGTAAAAACTATTGCATCATTGTGTTAAATCTATTGCATCACAGAATAAAATTTGCTGCAAAATGATAAACAACAAAAAAATACTGTAACTAATATAATCTTCCATTAAAACTGTATGCTATACCTATCTTTCTTTACAATTCATCAAGTGCTTTATTTAAAAAAAAAGTAAAGAAAAAAGAATACTCATGTTTTACGTGTGCTTTCAATATAGAAAAGAATAATCAGTTTTTGCGTTTAGATTGTCTAAAACAAAAAAAAGTAAAGAAAAAAGAAGCATAGTCTTTAATAGCTTCTTCATCAGCCCAAAAAAGCCCAACCAACTTATCATCATCACCTAAAACAAAAAAAAAATAAAACTATAATAAATGTGAACTTTAATAATGTGATGCACTAACAATATAACTATGATGCAACAGATATTAAAAATTTAATAAATTTAATAATATGATGCACCAAATATTGACACTATGATGCACCTAAAAAATAACTATGATGCAAAACATATATTAAAAATTTAATGAACTAAAGAATATATGCATCACCTTTATAATAATTGATATAGAAACCAGGAGAATAAAGTTTTCGACTCAACAACTTCTCAACAGCCATTTGAGCATCTCGATCCCCAATAAAAACACTAATTTTCTTCTTCTGATTCTTACAATCAATAACTGTTGTACCAACTCTGTCAAAGCCACCGTAGACTTGTTTCATCAATCTAAACCCAACAGCAGGACCAAAATTTGCATTTGAAACTTGGTAAAGAAAATGCTGCTTTGTATAACCTATCTTCCTTGAATTCTTCAAAAAAATCATATCTTTTTCAGCTACTAGCGGGTGGTTATGTCCATCTTCAAACTTCGTAACTTCATAAATGTTTCCTATTTTCTTAATTGTGAGTGATGCTGAACAACCACACCTAAATGAAGTCCTCTTCCTGGTTTGCTTTTTCTTAACATCACCAAACCTATGGGAATCATCACTGATTTCACTTTGTCCACTAATATCATTATCAGTAACAAAATCACCAGATTTACCATTAGAATCTTCATTTAACCCTTGTCTAGAACAATAGAAATACTTCAACGTTTCATCTGAAAAACCTTTTGCCTTGTACTGGCCACCTCTTCTACAGTCAAAACCGCCCTTTTTACCATATGCCACATAAAAATTATAGGCCTGATCTATTGAAATAAACTGACATCCATCTATAGGTTTTTCAAGGCAATCAGGATACCAAGTTCTAGTTCCATCTTTTCCACAAACATAAAAACCAACATGATCTCTGATTCGAACAGTTTCAACATCTGCACCTGTATGTTTAACAAAAAGAATGTGAAAAAAAATATTGCATCAAATACTTAAAAAATAGTGCATCACATATATAAAATAGTGCATCGCTAGCGATACTATAATTTAAATTAAAAACTGACACTATCGTTTTCAGTTAGCATTAGCAATCAAATAAATTTCTATTAGCTTCACTAGTTACAAACTTATGTCTCACTACACTTTTAACTGATTTCGGTCCAATGTGCTCAGTCCCTAAACACTTTAACGAATATCAATTCAAACACACAAGTTCACAGAATCTAAACATTGCCATTTAAATGTCTGAACATCCAAATTATAAATCACAAGTTCTTAACAAAAACTTGTTTAAAATGTTTAAAAAAATACTCAAGACATGTTCTTATTAATAATTATATCAACTGTACCACATTGTAAAGATAAGATAAGATTCTATACACAGTGTAAAAGATAAGTATTGGTATTGGTTATACAATTTACTTTTTGACAGTATTCTCACTCAAGTACAGCCCAATGTAACAGATAAGATTCTTGTTACTGCTTATATAATGTACTCTCTACTCCATATCCTACAACATAAAATTTTCCTAGTTTCTGCTCTCTTATTATCACAACACTCACTTTATTCTCTCTTATTCTCACTCAAGAACAATGGCAGCACCAAATGGAAACTTTCAAAATGATGAAGAAGAGTATAAGTTTGTCTTAAACAACTATTTGCTTTTTGATGCAGTGTTAGATGCCATTGGGGAAGAACCGATTTCAGAATATGGTTCTTATAGGCAAGTGAGTGTGTGGATGAGGACAAATATCCTTACTTGGCTGCGTCGCTAAGACTTCTACTGGAATGAGATTTATGGAATTAATGAGGAAGAGGAGGAAGAAGATGAAGATGAGGAAGATCTAGAGAATGAGCAGGAGGCTGGAAGTGAGGTGGTGCAGCAAGGTGAAATTATGCAGCAAGGTCACATAGTGCAGCAAAATCAGGTGAAGGAAGAGTTTCAAAGTGAGGTGATGCAGCAAAGCGAGGTGGTGAAACAAACTGAGGAAGATGATAAAAATGAAGTGGAGCAACAAGTGAATAATCCAACATCATTTGAAAATATTTATAATTTGGAAAATAGGATTAGTAGTCTTGAAATACTGTTTCAACGACTCAAAGCAAATAAGAAAAGCAAGGGAGAGAGCTCTGGAACTAAAAAGTAGATTATGATGATGGTCATTTATGTTTTTAGTGTCATATGAGTTTTTTAGTTGTCGAAAACTGTTTTAAAGTGTGTTTATGTGCTATCTATGAAAATGTATTAATGTATTAATGCAGCAGAGACTTCTTTGTGGCATATGAGTTTAAGTTAAGTTATGTTTAAAATTACTGCATCATAATACAATATGTAATGCATCATAAACTTATAACTGTAATTTGGTAATTCCCACTTGGTTATTGGGCATCATAATCTTATAAACACACCTATTCATCAGAGTACTTCTTTTTATATGTTAAAGTAGTATTCATCAGAGTCTAAAAACTAATGCATCATATACCTAATGTACTGCATCATAAACATATAACTAATCGAAAAACTACTACATCATAATATTATAATCCACAGCACAAATCATACTTATATATCTATTCATCATATTCTTAAAAGTACTGCATCATAATACAATATGTAATGCATCTTAAATTTATAACTAATCTAAAAACTACTAAATTATAATCTTATAATCTACTGCACAAACTACTAGATCATACTTACATATCAATTCATCATTTTCTAAAAATTAGTGCATCATACTCATACATGTACAGCAACATAAACTTATAACTAATCTTAAAACTAATGCATCATAATCTTATAGACACACCTATTCATCAGAGTACTTCTTTTTATGTGTTAAAGTAGTATTCATCAGAGTCTTAAAACTAATGCATCATATACCTAATGTACTGCATCATAAACTTATAACTAATCTAAAAACTACTACATCATAATATTATAATCTACAGCACAAACTACTAAATTATACTTATATATCTATTCATCATATTCTTAAAACTACTGCCTCATAATACAATATGTAATGCATAAGAAACTTATAACTAATCTAAAAACTACTAAATCATAATCTTATAATCTACTGCACAAACTACTACATCATACTTACATATCTATTCATCATAGTCTAAAAATTAGTGCGTCATACTCATACATGTACAGCAAGATAAACTTATAACTAATCTTAAAACTAGTACTACATCATAATTAGATATTTATTCTTCATAGTCTAACAACTAGTGCATCATATACCTATATGTAACTAAAAATAAAACTCTTAAGTTAATATTTCGTATACTCATATGTCTACTGCAACATAGTTATATTTCAACTGCAGCATAATTATAACTAAAAATCAAACACCTGCTGTGCATCAATCAAGTACAAATTTATCAACTGAAACTACTAGTATAATCAATTAAAAATCATTAACATAATAAGAAAAAGTATATCAAAATTAAATTAAAAATAATAAAAAGAAAAATTATAAAAAAAAAAAAAAAAATCTTACTATCAATATTCATTGATGATGATGATGAACACTCGTTATTGATTGAAGAAGAACACTCTTTATTGCTTGAAGAACACTCGTTATTCATTGTTGATCACGGTGAAGATCACGGTGGATCAGAGGAGAATGACGGTGGTGATGACAGAGGAGAAGATCACGGTGGATCAGAGGATAAGATCACGGTGGTTTCAGAGGACAACGACGGTGGTGGAGATCGTGGTTTCAGAGGAGATCGTGGTTTCGAAAGTGTAGCAGAGAAGATGAAAAGAAACGTGAAAAACAGAAAAGAAAGACTTTATACACCTTTTATTTTATGGTGAAATGACCACAATGCCCTTGAGAGTAAAAAAAAGGGAGGGGTGAAGATGGGACACATGGCGCATTGTGGTGGCTTCCCATTCTTTTCATTTTAAACATCTTTTCATAATAACCCAAGTCTATATATATATATATATATATATATACACTAGTGGTCGAAGCCCGACCAATGGGCTGTCATGTCTTATAATTATCGTTGACATAATTTGCTATAGCGAAAGAAGGAGGGTAATCGTAAAGAAGGAGTGCAACTAAGGTGGAACTTTTCGACCTTGATGTGTGGGTCTTGAGAGGCAAGAAGATTCGTGACATATTGTCTAAATCTCTTAGACCGCGCTTTAGACCATTTTTGACGTGGATATAATTTGTCATCAAAGTAAAGATTGGTGATTGAGGCACGGAAAGGCTGCAATCTATACCTCTATATATGGGCCAGTGAGAATTACCTTGTGGCACCACTTAGACCAAGAGGAATCATGTAGATGGTTCAGTATGGAATTTACATGTAAACCGTTTTCTTATCTTATGAATGATCAAACTTAAATTGAAGTACGCCTGATTGGATATTAGTAGCAACTACAACATGTGTACATGCATTGGTATTATCGACCGATGGAAACGACATTCATGGGGCTTAGATCAACAATTGGTTGTTACAAACCACATGTAACTTTCCTTCAATATTATTTGATACATGTATACAGTTACCATCGGTGTTATTGTAACTTTAGTGCCGCGTCATGGCTATTCACTACCACATCATAATTGTTATTGCATGGATAGCAACGTTAATGATTCATTAAGAAACATTACTACTCAATTCAAAGTGACCATTTAACACAATAATATCTATTCAAGAGAGATAGAAAACATCATTCGTATATTGAAGCGTACATGTATTCATAAAGAATCATGACAAGTTGTTATTGCTAACCCTTGAATTAGAAACAGGTTATAACATTGACGATAAGCACTAATGTACAAATAGTTGGAGTACGCAATAACATAACGCCTAATTTCTACCCATGAGTTGTTAATGTGGTTGCAAAGCGGTTTCATTGGTGATGGCTCAAGTAGTGACATGTGTTAGCCATGCTGCTATAGTCACTGTTCTGAAAGGCATGTGCCTAGACTCTAGACTTAAAACTAATCTTTAGGCCTTTGTGTTGTGATGGTTGAGTCTCATTGACGTTCTCAGGAATGACGTTATTTTTGAAAAAAACTATAACATCCTTATGAAATACATATGTTGTTTTAAAAAAACCATAAACTCAAACAACATATATTAATAACAAAAACAATTGAAGTACAAAATAAAAAAGCAACATTAGCATCAGCAGGCGGGGTTGCAAAACTATCTCGACGGCTTATAGTGAGTAACGATAGCCAACTTGTATCCAGAGAGTGCAATATGTAATACATTATGTGTGTTAACAAACAATACACAATACAATTTGAAAGTTTATATAACATGTGCATTACTAAAGTCCTTATCTCCTCGAGCATCATTAACAATGAGTACCCCTTTCTTCCATTTAGTAAACGTTTCTATGTCATACATTTCTCTGAAACATACGTATCTGTTGGAAATGTATATATTTACAAATACGTAAATGTCCGGATTCGAACTCGTGACCACGGGATTGCACACTTTACGTATGAGACTCGATGTTTAAATAATTAATATAAAATATTATGTTTAATTATTAAATTCACAATAAACGACTTAACGAGCGATATGTACTTATCGGTAGTGACTATCGGTCGTTAAATGTCAACGGGATATGAAGAAAAGTTAACGAGCCAAGAGAAGGTTTAAGGAACACTCTTTTGGGCTTGTTTTTGGCCGAAACTATGGAATCCCACATCGGAAACCATAGTAAACTTGACATCTACCATAAGGCTATAAATACATTCCCTTGTATTCATCCTTTGGTACACCAGATTTCAATAGAGGGCCAAACTTCTTCTTTTCTTCCCTTTTGTCTTGGTCGACGAGTGAATCCCCATTGTAAGGGATTTACGAGTGACCTTGAGCATAACTAAGATGTTTGGTTATTCTATTGTGATCAAGAACTAGCATTCGCATCGAATCGCTAATAGTACGTGTGTACAAGAACGTGGTTGTAAGACATTATTCTTACACCAATAAGTACTTCTTTGTTTTGCTTTGCTCGAGGGTTGTTTTGCTTTGCTCGAGGGATTTGAGATTCGCAAGAGGTACGTTACGCATACTTTCAGTTAATTAATTTATTTGTTATGATCTTAAGTCTTCCGCTGTGTACTCTTGATGTCTTTATGTTTTATTGTATTTTATATATCATAAACTCAACAGTGGCATCACGAGCCTTGTATAACAAGTAATTAATTACTGAAACACATAATTAAAATAAACATGAATGTGTTATTATTTGTATGCTTAGATCTAGGGTTTGCTTAACCTAAACCCTAATTTGAGGGAGGGGGCGTTTTTTTTTATGTGCCCTAATTAGGTTTTGTAAACTATTGTTTTAATTGGATTAGAAACCCTAAGATGCATACAACTTTATGTGTATATGCGTAACTTTGATTTAATTGCATTAATTGTTAAGTGTAATTTATATCCATGATTATTACCTGCATGTTTTATCATGGATCTGTTTATTGTATGTCTTTCATGTTTTAAGTGATATACATTAAATATTGATAGATCTTAAATTGGGGAAGACCTCAATTGTTATTATTTAATCAGTTATGTGCTATGTGGTATATATTTAGTTTTGACTTACGCAATCGATGAATCGATGCATGTGGTTCACCTTGTACATAGATGAAAACGGGTGGAAGTCTTAATTAAATATACGCATATTGACAGTTATAAAATTGGTTATTAATAAGATTTATCAAAACCGTTTGCATGTGGCTATTTGATGATATGCATGACTTGTATTTGTTATGTATTCATTGTTTATTTGTTTATTTTTATAAATACTTGCTTGTTTGTGTTTTGTAACAAGGGTATTTTTTAAAAGAAAAATAAACTGACCTAAACAATGGTGAAACATGCATTTTTAGGAATAGTAATCATAATCGTTTAATTGATTGATGACTTTGGTACAAATGACTGAAAGGCTCACCCATGAGAATGAACTAATAAAAGGGGTTTAAAGAAGTGCGCATAGTCACACTGAATGGATGTCTTAAGGTTGTGCTTTAGCGCGTACCTGGTCCTCTGCCCCCTGTAAGTTCGAGTGGAGCTACTTAGTAAGTCATTAAATGTGCAAGCTCATCTTAAGGGCGAATTAGTATTGATTCCATGCGCCACTTAGGTGGTAATTATCCGAAACACTAAGTGTTTACACTTATGCAAAAGTACGGTATAATGGATGATAATTAACACTAAATTCCTTGATTGGTGAAACCAATACCTCAATTAAAGTTTGATGATGAAAAACTTAAACATTAAAACAAGATATAAATGTTTTAATAAAACCTATGTTACGAAGATGAATGCATGACATCTTTGTACATATTTGATTTTACATCAAAACTATTACCCTTTAATTTAAGTTATATGCCATCCAACGAAACGGAAACACCTAAGATTATTTTTTATTTGCGTGAGACCGTGACTTAGATCGTAATCAAAGGGTAAAATGTCCACGTGTCGTGAGAACGGGCATGGACGATTTTGCAGTTTCTTAAGTTGGACAACTTAATTGAGTTTTGTAGTGAGAACTGGCAACTCAAGGCATAAGATGGGATAAAACATGTTTACATGGCAATTGAAATTGGCTATATGTAAATCCCATAAATCTAGGAATTGCAATTGAAATTGGCAATTGAGCACAAGCTCTATCACTTTGTATAAGGTTCATTACTAGCAGATCAACTGATGTGATGAGATTATGACAATTTGGATCCTAGTTTTTCAGTGAAAATTAAATGGTTATATGCTTATGAACCATGGGTAATTAATTTTCTTGAAAAAGGTTAATTATCGAAAATACTAAAATTGAATTTTGTAATTCTTTTGAATGTATAATTGCAACATTTAACCGTAAACAAAGTTTAGTCTTTGATCAGTAAATTGATCCATTCTGCTTTCAAACAAATGTTTGATCGAGAATAATTTACTGAAAAGACAAACGAAGTCTCTTTTTCATGGGAGGAGCATTAGACTCAATCCTATTCCTTTTCATGAATGAGAAAGGTATAATAGGAACGTTTTGAATTGTCTAAATTCTAATGTAACTCATAGCAATGAATTGCACATCTTATTTTCCATAAAGATTTCATTACCTTCATTTGGTGAATGAATTCTTTTGTAACAACATGAATGTTGGTTAACTGGAAAATATGTATGTGAGTTACTAAATTAGAAGCTAAACTAATTACCGCGAAAATTGGTAAAAGGAAAACTAGCTTAATTTATCTAGTTGGTTTACTTTAACCTTTAAAGGTGCTACATACCAGTATGGGGATGGTAGACCTGTTAAGGAAGAAATTGCATACCCAATTTTTCAAGTTAATAACTTTGATGGATAACCCATCATTCATAGAGTAGAATACACCTTTTAGTACCTTAGTAATGATTACGTATGGTTCTTTAAAGGTGTAGGAAAGTAAAAAGCAAGCAAGTTGTTTTCACTGGTTATGCAACACTTACAATGTTGTCAGATTAAGTGGGAGCATTTGTGTTGCATTACTGAATAAGAAGTTGTTTAATCGATTTCTAATTCAGTGGGAGCTACAAGCTTTGTTTCCTGTGTAGTAACCCATATTATCTTCAAAGATAATTACTTTCCAATTGTAGGCACTTATGTTTTTTTTAAGGATTGCATGTGCGTTTCCTTACAAATCAATATAGTCCTATATCTACTAGTTATATCTATGACACAAATCATTTTAATCAAATAAACGAACGTGTATCGTGTTGTTTATCTATTACATGATGTTGTTCCGTGCACAAGTGGGAGAAATCTTTATTGTGTGCAAGGTACAACACATATAAATATGATTTAAATGAATTCTCTTGACTGTAAAGTAAGAGAATAACGTTCTAATAGGAAATATACATTTAAATATGTATGATTGCCCTATTAAGAACATGTGTCAAGATGATAACAAAGACTACTTTATTTTCAATATTTATGTCATTCAATATTTAAGAAACACTTGTAGTTACAATTTATGTTACGTGAGAACGTGAACTAGATTATAGCCCAAGGTAAAATATCCACGTGTTGTGAGAACGAGCATGGATGATTTTGCAGTTTCTTACGTTGAATTTTCATGGAATGACATAATTAAATGAAGTAATCTAATACTACTTTGAATTTAAGTATTCGTTGAATGACTTAAATATATGTAGTAAGTATTAACTTGAAATATTAATTGAAACCTGAGGTGGTGTTCATAATTACTTTAATTATAAATGTTTATGATTTTGTAAAGTCACAAACATGAAGTCTTTTAATACAAGACTTAGAATATAAAGTAAGACGTTAACTTGCTATGTTTTAAGACATATGCATGAAGTCAATGAGTTGATCAATGACTTATAACGTATAGTGGGATTATAACTGGTATGTCTTTTGACTTGGTCAAGAATATTTGTGTTATAATACATGCAATTGACTTGGTAATTCTATTGTACCATTAAGTTTTACTTTGTTGGTAAATAGGTAAGCCAAAGAGTAGATGGTTATCTAAAATATTGTTAGATTATCTTACAATATTAATTCTAATGAAATACCATAGTTTTATGGTATGTTCAGTTAGAAGAATCAAAATCTATTGGCATGTTTGATTCAAGATAACTATAGTTTCTTCCAAAAGTTATCAAGGTTAGAATATTGAGCATAGATTGAATATACTCAATAAGACTCCAACCTAGAAGATTAATAAGACACCATTTGTTTATGGAATGTGATGAATCACATTAAGTCTTATAATGAAGTTCTGAATTTGTTAAACTGCTTGTATAGTGAGTTGTAACAAAATAATGTTAGGAACTGTCAATGTTTTTTGTAATATCCCAAAAGAGAACAATGTATTGTTGCTCTACTTGTTAAACTATTTAAAGGTAATCTTTAAATTTTTAAAGGCAAGTGGGAGTTTTGTTTAGATCTTGAAAGATTGAATTACAAAATACATAATCTTCTAAAATGCACTAGCAAATATCATGATGAGGCTAAACATGTATATGATAGACCTCAATATGATGGAATTGTCATTCATAGATCCGCAAGGATATCTCAGATATTTAATATGTTGAGGAATATGAGTTACAGGATCATGGTAAGCCTGTTAATCATAATGATGAATTTACCAAATGTTGAATTGTGGTAAATCAATCATACTATGAATGTAGAGATGCTGTCCATAGAGATAATCAACTTTAGATATTTGGTTTATCTTAATGAGTTTCTTCAAAGGATGGAAACCCTAGTGGTTTAAATATTTGTGTAGAAATCATATGGACAATATTGTACTCATATTTAATGCATGTCTAGTGACAATAATATTAATCATACTTAATCAATTAACTATGATTGAATATTCTTTTCTAGATACATTAAATAGAAGTATAAAGATTATAATTGTCATGCGTAGTTTCATTGATATGAAATTTTGACAATGAATATCAAAACTCTTTGTTGTGGAATTACTTTTGCGAGGACGATGAGTAATACAAAGTAGTTTTATAAATTCAAATAATCTTTGAATATGTACAAACTGCAAGAATCCATGAATGGATATATGCATGCATCTAGGAGATGATTCTTATGTTTAATATTAAATTCATGTTTGATTTAATAAATTAAAATAAGATAGCTCATAAGTATTCCTGAAAGCTAGTGGGAGTATTATTTTATTTTCTTAGATCTTATAAGTTGTATGGGCAACTACATTCCACATAAATTAAGTTTTAGTTGGGAATGAAACTTCGTTTGTAAGATTTGGAAATAAGACATACAACCTTGGAATATATGTTTGTTACTATAAACATATGCGGTAAAATAAATGAGTCTAATAGAACATGATGGATATATAATGAGATCTTAAAGTCTAACTTGAAGATTCATCATGTACATCATGTTGAAAGATTGTTGTGTCATGCTTGATTACAAGATGATTTGACAACATTGAAAGTTGTTAGTGTAATAAATATTTTAAAAGGAATATGTTTGGATTTAGAATCACATTCCACAGTCTGGAGATGCTCCTAGATTCTATGAATGGAAATATGGAAATTATTTCATAATTGTCATTGCCAACAAACTTGAGTTTGGAAGGCACCAACATTACACTATAACTGTTCGAAGTTTACGGACGTTTAAAGAGCATATTGTTGTACACAATGATGCTGGTATAATTGAGATGACACTCAATTCTAGTCATGGTATCATTGGTGATGACCATATTGACTAGTTATGCTCAATTTAGAGCATAGTTGCATTATACATTAAAGAATAAAGAATACTTTAAAACTTTAAAGTTTTGAAAGATGATTGTCATAAAAGGGTGGTTCAGGATATCACGCACCTTATGGAATGATATGACAATATCAAGATATGTGTAAACACATACAAGAAATTCAATTATTGAATTTTTGAAATAAGTATTCTCAAAATTCTTGTAGATCAAAGTTAGTTGAAATTATGCCTTGTCAACAAGTGTGAGTTGCATAACTTGTGGCAAAATTCATTAACTGAGAATTATCATGCATTGATCTATTTAGTATTTGGATAAAGGATGTTAAACAATTATTATTTATAATGAATTAAAGTACGGTATACGTTTAATTTCATTTATAATATTGTGTCCTATATTTGCATGTTTAAATCCATGAATAACTTAAGTTGTTCTAAATAGTCCGTTGTCAATCAATAACATGGGAATGATATTGAATTAAGACAAATCTGAGTATTAGTTAGAATATACTTGAAAGTATATTGATGCGTAGCATGACTAACTTCAGATGATATTCAATGAATTGAGTATAGGACTTATCCCACCCACATGATGATACTTTATGGATCTTTGTCATTAAGTATATCATGGATATTTATCCTCTGACTTGAGATACCAGAGATATGTCATGGATGTAGTGCATTTTTGTGAAACAATCTAACGCTATACGTAACTGGTAGTTATAAGGGTTGTTTTCAGAAGTGTTGCGAAATTTATGATTTCTGCTTGTAGTCAAAACGGGATTTGTTTCCTTCAAATTTATTTTGAAGTATAATACTACTGGGCCCCTCGTAGGGTTGTTAAGATGTTTGCATGGCCATGCCCAAGGTCTTCTGGAATATGTTCAGAAGAATTGGTAATCTTGATCAATCACATAAAGCGAGAAACAGAATAGTTAATTAAGAAATGAGTGAGATCCATATTCTTATTAACATGGTATTAGAAACAAAAGGATGAATATGATGATGAATCATCAAACTTGGTTTTTCTCCAGAAAACCATACACGAGTTGTATCGGGGGCATTGGCGTGTTGCTAGACGCTAACTAATGTCATTTCACGTTTTGTAAACATATCCAAGTGGGAGCTGTTGGAAATGTATATATTTACAAATACGTAAATGTCCGGATTCGAACTCGTGACCACGGGATTGCACACTTTACGTATGAGACTCGATGTTTAAATAATTAATATAAAATATTATGTTTAATTATTAAATTCACAATAAACGACTTAACGAGCGATATGTACTTATCGGTAGTGACTATCGGTCGTTAAATGTCAACGGGATATGAAGAAAAGTTAACGAGCCAAGAGAAGGTTTAAGGAACACTCTTTTGGGCTTGTTTTTGGCCGAAACTATGGAATCCCACATCGGAAACCATAGTAAACTTGACATCTACCATAAGGCTATAAATACATTCCCTTGTATTCATCCTTTGGTACACCAGATTTCAATAGAGGGCCAAACTTCTTCTTTTCTTCCCTTTTGTCTTGGTCGACGAGTGAATCCCCATTGTAAGGGATTTACGAGTGACCTTGAGCATAACTAAGATGTTTGGTTATTCTATTGTGATCAAGAACTAGCATTCGCATCGAATCGCTAATAGTACGTGTGTACAAGAACGTGGTTGTAAGACATTATTCTTACACCAATAAGTACTTCTTTGTTTTGCTTTGCTCGAGGGTTGTTTTGCTTTGCTCGAGGGATTTGAGATTCGCAAGAGGTACGTTACGCATACTTTCAGTTAATTAATTTATTTGTTATGATCTTAAGTCTTCCGCTGTGTACTCTTGATGTCTTTATGTTTTATTGTATTTTATATATCATAAACTCAACAGTATCAACTTTTATTAGCACAAGTTTTATTCATAAAACCTTTATGCAACAACATATCTTTCTTTTTAATTGACATTTTTTAAAGATATTAGAATGCACATCTTGATATTAAAATAAGACATACATCTAATAAAGAGTGTAAAAAAGAAAAGAACATATATCTAATAAATCGTAATTAGAGTAAGTGATCAAAAGGTTTAACCCATCCACTACAATAACTTAGAATCGAGACCTTTATCGCATCAATCGTTGAGTTCAAAACCAAACAAAAGACAAACATTTCAAACATCTTAATGAGTTATAACATATCCTGATTAAAGGTTAAACCGATCCACTAAAAGCATGGATTTAATTATATTACCAGAAGCTGTGATTATGGTTTCACTTGACTTGTCAAGATCCTCGTAGTGGCTGTTGGGTACAGATATGATGCTGCTAGCTATATCTACAGTGCTGCTAGCACTTCATCTGCAATACCTATTAAATAAGCAACACAATAATGGCATAACAACATCAGGATATCTATAGCTGTTCTTATATACTTCGGAGTTGATTATTAAACAAAACAATATACTTTTGTTCTGACATTAGTTTTGATTTCTTAAGCTCAACTCAACACCAAAAGACATTCAAATACGTAGGTAAAATATAGTCTTAAATAACAATATATGACATTGTCATCTTATAGTGCTATACTTTTGTTGCATATTTACTTGACATTTACTTCAGATAAACTGAAGAGTTTGAATTTCCTTTTTTTTTCTTTCATTTACCAGACCTACATGTCAACATTTTCATGACTACAGCTCGAATATATAAATGTTAATATTGAACTTTACCAAATGTTCAAACATTCCTAACATCTAGACAAGTTATTAAAATCTTTTGACTTTGCTTAAGTAATAAAACTGGATTTAATTGTATACCAGAATTAGCTGTGACCATAGTTTCACTTGATTCGCCTTTTTCCTCTCGGTGGCGCTTTAGCACACATGTTCCTCGCACGCCATCTGCAATACCAATGAAGTAACCAAAAAAATAGTACCATAACAAGCCGAGTGCGATGTGTATGAATAAACTGATTTGAGCTCAGTTACATGTTTTAACCAGACCAACTTTATGAAGCAAAAGAGTAATTATGAAGCAACCTCCAATCACAATATATAATAAAAGGGTTTGAATGCTTACCAGAAGCAGCTACACTTGAGTCGCATTGATCCTCACGGTAGCGCTTGATCACACATGCCGTGAACACTTCATCTGGTAAACCTATTTAATAGCCAAAACAATATAATACCGTCATGAGCCAAATGTAATCTTAGGTTATTTACGATTCGAGCAGTGAAGTTATGTCTATTATCAGACCACTTTATGAAAATAAAACTAAAAAAAAATTACAAAAATTCAGAAGCAGTGAAGTTCTGTTAAGAGAATCAGCACTCACGGGTCACAGGGTTTATAACCTTAAACAGCTTCTCACGTGGGTCAATTCCCAACTGCACGAACTTCATGACTAACTTGCTCATTAATCTGGTTGAAATCGTGGTCAATTTCCTGTAGCTGTACATTCATATTTAATCACCTTTACTTCATAACAAAGAGAAATATAACTTTAATCACTCTAACTAATAGGTGTAGGTCGAAAAGTACAGTGAGGACAATGATGATTGAAAAACAAAGACCACCATGTTCGTGTGATCATGAACCAGCAATTTTGGTCACTTAAATTCTTGAAACAGTTAACAAATTTTTTCTTTGTAATAGCATTTTATAAGTTTTTTACCTTTTTGTAACCATGATATCCGAACCACCTACAAAACCACATGATATAGTATATCTAAATCTACGAACAAATAAACAGGCTAAGTGCACAAGTAGTAACAGGGTCAAGATAATGAGTGATCTGCCTGGTCAAGGGCTGAAGCAAAAAGATCCAAGATATGACCTTGGCTGACCATCTGGTTAGCAAACAATAATGTAACTCTAGATTCGACATGATCTTGATAACCATCATAACCGAAACTAAACTCAAATCCACCAAGAGCTAAATTAAAGACAACTAAGAAGTTAGCATTGTTGGATCGTAAACTTGATTTAGTCCGAGCCCATATAGTGGAAGCTTCTAGAAAGTCGTAGAATGGTATGGAAGCTTCTAGAACGACAAAGAATAATCCTAGAAAATATCCATAGATATGTCTAGAATATTGTAGCTAAATGTAATAGAAATATCTATAATTAGGATAACGATGATGATGTATTAGGAATGATCAAGATGATGTAGGAAGTATCTAGATCGTAGTAGAATATCCATGGAAATATCTCATCTCTAGAACATTCCATGGAGTAGTATAAATAGGTGTTGTGGTGATGCATATGTAATAATCAAGCAAATGAAGCAAAGCTTAAGCAATCAATAATATTCCTCTCTTTCTAAATTTCACTTACAACCTCTTCATCAAATATAAGCCTAAAAGGCCTTCGAGTTTCCAACAAATTGGTATCAAGAGCTAGAAGATCACGATGTCAAGCATGATGAACTTGTTCCAATTTCCTCGTCATACCAAAGACAAATATGGTAGTTGGTGCATTCGAATGAAGGCGTTACTAGGTTCACATGATGTATGGGAGATGGTAGAGAAAGGTGTTAAGAAAGTAGATGATGAAAGTTCCATGAATGCCGCCCAAAGGGTGGAGTTGCAAAAGGAAAGAAAGAAGGATCAAAGTGCTCTTACACTCATCTATCAATGTCTTGATGATGCGATGTTTGAAAAAGTTGCAAATGCAAATACTTCCAAGGAAGCGTGGGAGATCCTTCAAAATGCTTTCAAAGAAATCGATAAAGTGAAAAAGGTACGTCTTCAAAATCTTAGAGGAGAGTTCGAAAAACTCCAAATGGAGGAATACGAAACCATTTCGGATTATTTCACTCGTGTCTTGACCATTTCAAATGAAATGAAGAGAAATGGTGAAAGCTTGAGTGACACAAGGGTGATAGAAAAGATTCTTCGTTCTTTGCCCCCAAGCTTTGATTACATTGTCGTGGCGATAGAGGAGTCAAAAGACATAGACTCAATGACCATTGATCAACTCATGGGATCTTTACAAGCCCATGAAGAGAAGTTGAAGAAAAGAAGGGGGAAAGAACCCTTGGAGCAAGCTTTATACTCAAAGGTCTCTTTCAAAGAAAGAGAAAAGAGATTTCTACGTGGAAAGGAGCAAGGACGAGGACGCGGTATTTTTCGAGGTCGTGGTGGTTTCCAAGGCCGAGGACGAGGAAGAGGAAGAGAAGATGTCAACAAAGAAGTTGAAAACCAATGGTCTTCATATCGAAGAGGTCGTGGGAGAGGCTTTCTATCTCAAAGAGGAGGTAAGCCCCAAACACAATGTTACAATTGTCATAAATATGGTCATTATGCCAATGAGTGTACTAGCTCAAGACAAGTGGAAGAAAAAGCTAATCTTGTGGAGGTAGAAGACGGAGATGAGCTTACCTTGCTAATGGCAAGACATGACGAACAAGAAGAGATGATAGAGCCATGGCATATAGATTCCGCTGCAAGTAACCATATGACGGGTGAAGAAGACTTGTTCGTGGAGATGGAGAAAAGTAAAGGTAACGTCACCTTTGGAGACGAATCAAAGGCACCGGTGAAAGGAAAAGGTAAGATACTTATCCGAGCTAAAGATGGAAGTCACCAATATATTTCGGATGTATACAATGTGCCCAATCTTAAAAGTAATATTTTAAGCGTGAGACAACTTTTAGAGAAAAATTACGATATTCATTTCAAGGATCGTAGTGCTACAATAAGGAATCGCGATGGAAAGCTCATAGCAAAAGTGCCTATGACCAAACCGAATGTTCCTTCTAAACATTCAACATGATGAAGCTAAGTGCTTAAAGAGTTGTTTGAAGGATCATTCGTGGCTTTGGCACATGAGATACGGGCACTTAAACTTTGGTGACTTAAAGTTATTATCCTCAAAGGGAATGGTGAAAGGGTTAGATAAAATTGATCATCCCAATCAACTGTGTGAAGGATGCCTTATTGGGAAGCATGCTAGGAGTTCGTTCCTGAAAGAAGCGACATCAAGAGCTAAGGAGCCTTTACATCTAATTCACACGGATTTGTGTGGTCCCATTACTCCACCTTCTTATAGTAAGAATATTTACTTTATGCTCTTTATTGATGACTTTTCAAGAAAAACTTGGGTATATTTTCTAAAAGAAAAATCCTAAGCTCTTGAAACTTTTAAAACATTTAAAACTATGGTTTAAAAAGAGAAAGGTTTAAAAATTAAATCAATGAGATCCGATATAGGTGGAGAATTTTTATCAAAAGAATTTAACAAATTTTGTGAGGATAATGGGATCCGGAGATTTCTAACGGCTCCTTACTCCCCACAACAAAATGGAGTGGTTGAGAGAAAGAATAGAACCATTCTCAATATGGTCCGAAGCATGTTGAAAAGTAAGAAGATGCCAAAGGAGTTTTGGGCAGAGGCTGTTGATTGTGCAGTATATCTATTGAACCGGTTTCCGTCAAAGTGTTTAGATAACAAGACTCCATAAGAAGCATGGAATGGGATGAAGCCTACCGTCTCTCATCTATGGGTATTCGGAAGCATAGCATATGTCCACGTTCACAGCCAAAGTTGATTAAAGCTTGATGATAGAAGTGAGAAGCATGTGTTTGTTGGCTACGACAAGCAGTCAAAAGGTTATAAGCTCTATAATCCAATCACAAGGAAGGTGGTAGTGAGTAGAGACGTGGATTTCGATGAAGAAGAGACATGGGATTAGAGCATCATGGAAAATGAAAGGTATGACTTTCTTCCTATGGCTGATGAAGAAGAGACGGGTGAATCAAGTGAAGAAGTCCAACAACCTCAAAGTCCAACTCCAACCCAAGAATCACCTTCAAGTTCAAGTGAAGGAGAACCGAAGACAAGAAGTTTGCAGGAGCTCTACGAGGTAACTGATGAAATACCCCTTACTTGTTTATACGTTGATTGTGAACCTTTAGTTTTTGAGGAGGCCATGAAAAGCAAGAAATGGAGACAAGCCATGGACGAGGAGATAAAGTCAATAGTGAAGAATGATACGTGGGAGTTGACGACCCTTTCGAAAGGCCAAAAGGCTATTGGAGTTAAGTAGGTATACAAGACCAAGAAAAATGCCAAAGGCGAAGTGGAGAAGTACAAGGCAAGACTTGTGGCAAAAGGTTACAAGCATAAGCATGGTATCGACTACGAAGAGAGTATGATTGATGAGCTCAAGAAGTCAATGACGAAAGAGTTCGAGATGACAGACATAGGACTTATGTCTTATTATCTTGGCATTGAGGTGAAGCAGACGGATGATGGAATTTTCATAAGTCAAGAAGGATATGCCAAGGAGATATTAAAGAAGTTCGGCATGGATAAGTGCAATCCCGTTGGCACCCCCATAGAACATAAGGCAAAGTCTTCTAAGCATGACGGAGGAGAAGCGGTAGACTCAACTCAATTCAAGAGTCTCGTTGGAAGTTTGAGCTATTTGACATGTACAAGACCTGACATACTCTTTGCGGTTGGTTTAATTTGTCGTTTCATGGAAGAGCCTACGACAAAGCATTTGGAGATTGCAAAGAGGATCCTCCGTTATATCAAAGGTACCGTAGACTACGGAATGTTTTATTCAACAAGTAAAGACTTCAAGCTGGTTGGATATAGCGACAGTGACTGGGCTGGAGACAAAGACGATGGAAGAAGTACAACAGGATTCATATTCTTCCTAGGTAACAATGCTTTTACATGGTCTTCAAAGAAGCAACCTATTGTTACTTTGTCTAGTTGTGAAGCGGATTACGTAGCTGCAACATCATGTGTATGTCACGCAATTTGGCTTAGAAGTATGGTAAAGGAGCTACACATGGAACAAGAAGACGCGACTGAGATCTATGTGGATAACAAGTCGGCCATTGACTTAGCTAAAAATCCAGTATACCATGATCGAAGTAAGCATATCAACACTCGTTATCACTTTATTCGAGAGTGCATTGCAAGGAAAGATGTCCAAGTGATACATACGATGTCCGAAAACCAAGTTGTAGATATCCTCACCAAGCCGATCAACGAGAAAGATTTTTCAAGACAACGAATGATGCTTGGAGTCGGTAAATCAAGTTTAAAGGGGGGTGTTGGATCGTAAACTTGATTTAGTCCGAGCCCATATAGTGGAAGCTTCTAGAAAGTCGTAGAAGGGTATGGAAGCTTCTAGAACGACAAAGAATAATCCTAGAAAATATCCATAGATATGTCTAGAATATGGTAGCTAAATGTAATAGAAATATCTAGAATTAGGATAAGGATGATGATGTATTAGGAATGATCAAGATGATGTAGGAAGTATCTAGATCGTAGTAGAATATCCATGGAAATATCTCATCTCTAGAACATTCCATGGATTAGTATAAATAGGTGTTGTGGTGATGCATATGTAATAATCAAGCAAATGAAGCAAAGCTTAAGCAATCAATAATATTCCTCACTTCCTAAATTTCACTTACAACCTCTTCATCAAATATAAGCCTAAAAGGCCTTCGAGTTTCTAACAAGCATGTTGTAAACTTATGAGTTTCCTGTGTAAATAAACACAAGGGTTGTCATAATATTAAATGTGTTGTTGAGTTGTAGATGTGATCTTGTTGCAAGTAATAAAATTGTGACTTTACAACCTGCACAAAAACACAATAAAAATCATTAAAACTCTAAAATCATAATGGAGTTTTCTGTGTGTTTGTTATGTATTTTGTTTTAGGGTTGGAGAATGGATTTGTTTTATGGTTAAAGAAGGTTACGTAGAATGATATGGGATGACTTGGGCTGGCTTGTTAAATCCTTATTATTTATTATTATTTTGAGTTTATAGATTTGGATTTGGTTTTTAATTTCAAATCAATGGATTGGCTCTATTGGTTGAGACACTAGCATTTGAACCTAAAGATGCAGGTTCAAATCTTCATGCCCATTTTTTAATGCCTAACAAAATTCGAATTTAAATTTATTTAAATAATGCTTAGGTGGCATAAATTGCTTAGGTGGAGATGACATGACATAAAAATAATTACATGGCAATGACATGGAAATATCTTAATTAATCTACGGTCATGACTCCTGTTATATATAATGTAGAGATATCTATCCTTCATAAACATTAAAAGTAACATATGTATCCAAATAAATAATTTATATATAAATTAAACTCCAAACATACGTACTTTTCCTAA
>BPTQ01000005.1:347461096-347487510 GCA_019973895.1 Chrysanthemum seticuspe | reverse complement strand
AATCAGATCAAACATTAGAATATTCTACCATTCATACGGCAAGTCTTGTGGATACTTTCGGACTTGTGGACGTCCACTATTCCAAAATCGTAAATTCAAACAATCGAACTTTTTCTTGTTCAAAAAAAAGAAAAAAACCAACCGAACTTTTTTTCTTTTTCCTTTTTTTCTTTTTTTTCATCATAACCTAGCTCTTGATACCATGTAGAAATCAAAGGAATACTAAAGTTATATTAATCAAATTCAAGTCAACAATAAAGATTGCAAAACATTATATAGAAAATAACTAACCTAACTCTAGGAACTAAACGGGCCAAACCCAACGGGCTTACGGGCCTTTATTATCTAACACTAACCGCATACCTTCATAATATACCTGCTACCATATCTGTATTGCCAGAACATCACGTGGGTAATCTATAAATTTAAATGAGTTAACTTGTTTTGTTTAAAATTATTCAAAACTAAAATTGTAGTCATCCATAACTTTATTGTATCATAAAATATAGAATTGAAAAATATTTCTCGCTGAAAATGTTAATTACATGATACCCGCCGCCACAATGCAAGTTTATTTATTATTATGAAAAGTCCGGGTCAACAATAGTTAGCATCCGTCGTTGTTATGCAAAGAGTAATATAATTGAGACTAACATTAAGTGTATTTTACTTTAGGAGTCAATATCTTTAGCAAACGATATGTGGTTGTAATATGCATATATGGTCGTGTAGGGTCCTATGTCCTAATAGCCATTGCTTCAACGTGTGAATAAGGGAACTGGGAAAAGATCAAAATTCATGAATAGACAAATTTTTACTTTTTTTTTTTTTTTTTTTTTTTTTATTTAAATCATGGCTATATTATAAACACCCCAACTATAAGGGGAAAAGGAAAGAACACGAAGTGATTGCAAGATAGAAGCTAAAAAGATACAAACTAATATGTCACTAAACTTTTCAAAAAATTCGTAACGAAATTTCATTTTATTCACTTGAGTTACTAAAGTTATAAAACATGACATTCGAGTCACTAAACTTACAAAAATATACATACACGTCACCGAACTTGAAAAACGCAACATTTATATTACTTAACATATCAAAAATATGTGTTCAGTCACTCCGGTTAACATTGAAATTATAGAACAATATTCTTGCTTAATAGCTCAGTAAACAAGTGAGCAAAATAAAAGTTCATTACCTTAAGCGCATTTTTTTTTTGAAAAGCTTAGTTGCGATATAGCGGCACATAATTGTATAGTGACGGAAATTTTAGTCTACCACTCTAACCACTTTGTAAATCTTGATTTACCTTCGTTAATCTCAGACGTTATAGTCTACCACTCTAATCTAGCTAGGCTAATTGTAATAAAATCTAGCCACAAATTGATGTGATCACTTATCACTTCCTAGATGTTCTCAATTACAAACACAAATCACACACCTTATCGGGTTATGTTAGCGTAAAATACAAAGTTGGTTTGAAACTTTGTACACAAACTAGTGATTTTGTTTAAACATACTAAATATAGTCTTGCATTTTTATGTATATCTAGCACTACCATTCTTTGCATAGTCAGCTTGTAACTATTTGAATCCTCTCATTTCAGATGACTTGTCTAGTTAGCAATAAATTACAACTACTAGAATCAAACATACTCACACATGAAGTCAATAAATATAAGAAATGAAACCTGCCCCTCTAAACTGCAGGGACGGAACCAGAAAATAATTTGACCAGGTGCATTTACGAAAAATTATACAAAGTGCGGAACATAATTTTTTGGGACCAGGTGCATTTACGAAAAAACAAGGGTTTGTACAAAAATTAACACTACGCTGCAAAATTCCATGGGTGTCCCGGGACCCCCCGGGACCCACCCTAGTTCCGTCCCTGCTCTAAAGAACAGCATTACATGTAAATCTTATATCATTATAAAACGAACGAACGAACGAAGAAAAAAAATAGTTGCATATATATATCACCATTTGTCTTTGATAACAATTACCATGAACTAGGCAAAAAGATGTTTCTTTTATCAGTTTATGCTAAGCTTTCACAAATAACACTAACAAAACTTTACTCGATGACTATCCCCAATATTTTGCTAAGATTCAAGCTTCGCTTCTTTCGGCTCGAACCCAACTGTGTATCCATGTAAATTCTAACCACAAACCCACCATAAACCCAACTGTGTCTCCATGTAAATTCAAACAAAACTTTACTCGATGACTATCCCCAATATTTTGCTAAGATTCAACATCAACCCATTTTGTTTTGAATTTGTCTACGGACATGTACTAAGAACTCGACGTATGAAGGACTATTTGGACACTTGTCTTCCACCATATACGAGAAGAATGTCATTCCTGAAATTGAAACTAATATCAGAAACTACTAAAAAAATAATAATAATAAATAATAATAAATAAATAAATAAAATAAAAAATAAAAAAGACTGCAAGTTAGATTGACAAATGTGTCCACACTGTATTATATTTTCTTTATCTTGTCTTTATAGAATGGTAGTATGGTACTTTAAAAATACTCAGAACTACATGATCTTTATCGATTCTAAGGAAGTTCCTAAGCTAAAGTTACCTATGATATATGGCATTATGGGTTGACAAGATTTTCTTTATTTTATAAATATTAAAGCGTTTTTTTCATTTTTTTTAGCAAATAGCCAGGAAAGACGTTATCTTCAAATTTTTTTGGGAATTCCCAGTTTAAAGGGTTTTTTATCCAAAAAATTAGCTAAAATCTTGCACTTTTCATGCGAAGACAGAACTACTAGATGTATATTATAAAACTCACCTGATGGTTCTCCTTTCTTGCATAATTTTAGCCTGCCATAAGCACAATGAGATTAAAAAAGCGACTACTTGTCAACACAAACATTCTCATAAACAGATAAACTAATCTGACTAATAAGATTATATACCACAGACATTACATACCGTAGGTAGTTACATCTTTGGCTTCGTATCTCATTTACAACCTCATTTAGCTTCTTTGATTAGGGGTTTTCATATTGCTTCAGTACCAACTGTATCGAAAAGTTTGAGTTAAACAGATGATTGATGAACCAATAGACCTTCTAAAAGTGTTACTCTAGCAAACATCAATGAGCGAGCATATACAGATGCCAACTTCGACCCATTTACATATATATGGGTCAATTTGGGTAGTATTTTCTCACAAATGAGTCAGTTTTGCCATCTTTAAAAGCAGGCAAAATCAGAACGGGTCAAATGGCTCAAAACAGGTTGAAAGCTGCCGACAGAGTATTACTAGACCTGCCATTTTGCCACTATAATGATACAAGTCAAGAAATACGAATATCAAGTGTACCTGACTGGGGATTTGACTAAAAGCAGAAACGCCAAACAATTTTTGTGTTATATCAGGATCTACAGAGCATTAAATCAACAAACTCATTCAGAACCACATCTCCACTCACAAATTTCAGACGCCACAAGACGCATAGGTGGTGCCCGGGAACCACCTTGGGCATCAAAATGATATAGAGGTTACTTGTGTATGAAGTTTTTTTGGGAACTACCTTAGAAAAGTGGAAGGATGATCTAAAAAGGAACAAATACAGGAGCATGTATCTTGTTGATTTGTTACTTGTGTTTGATGAAGGGGGAGATAGATGATTAAAGGATAAGAAATTGAAGAGAAAAAGAAGATGGTGAAAGAGGAGAGAGAACAAGAGGGATGGTGAAGAAGATAGCGAAAAGGATAAAGTTGTTTTTTGACTTTTGGGTTAATGGATTTTTTTTTTTTTTTTTTTTTTTTTAATTTAAATACTTCATTAATTTTTCTATTGTATACATCATTAGAAAATTTCTGACGTGGCATATGTTAATTAAGAGTTATTTACATAAATCGTCCATGTGGTTTTTAAAAATTACACCATTCGTCCTTGAGTTAATTACATAAAGGTCTCTGTTGCCCTAAATTTTTCACCCATCGTCCTTGTGGATTTAATCAAGATTTAATTACATAACTTGTCCATGTGGATCTAAATAATTACACAATTCGTCCTTAGATTAATTACATAAATAGTCCTTATAGCTCTAAAAATTTAGACCAATCGCCCTAGTGGCTAGAAATAATTAAAATTGCCCATAGGTGAGGCTCGAACTCGGGTCCGCTACTTTACAAACGAATGACTTACAACTGGACAAAGCATCCAGTAGTGTTTATTTTTCTTTCTTTTATTGTTTTATCCAATCTTTTTTGGACGGGTCAGAACTATAAAGAGATTATCCGAGAAAAAAAAAGAAAAAGTTTAGGGACGAATCCATTATACCCAAAAAACCACAGAGACTATTTAAGTATTTATCTTTAATCATAATCATTTTGTTGTTAATAGGTCTTCGTCCATCGCCACCTATGCCTTCATCACGCAATGGAAATGATGGACCGTATAGTCAAGGAAGCATCGGTAAGGACATAAATCCGTCGGTGTGGATATCAATAAGTGGTGGCTTAATTTCTATAATGCCGTTTTATCAGCGATTGTAGCTGTGGTTCTAATCTCTATTGCTATTTGCTTTCTATTGGTTAAACGTAAGGAAGGGGCCCCATCACGACACACCCCACCAGCTACTTTACTTTCCGTCACAAAATCATGAGGGGTTGGTGGATCAACGATAGGAAGTGGGCCCGAGTCAGCTTCATTATCATTCCGGTCTAATATAGCTTATAAAGGATCTGCAAAGACGTTTAGTTCAAGTGATATGGAAAAAGCAACTGATAACTTTAATGACTTGGGTGTTTTAGGTGAGGGTGGCTTTGGGCGGGTTTATAGCGGGACCCTTGATGATGGGACTAAAGTTGCTGTCAAGGTACTTAAACGTGATGATCAACAAGGGGGAGTTGAAATGCTTAGCCGCTTGCACCATAGAAATTTGGTTCAGTTACTTGGCATTTGTACAGAAGAAAGAAACCGGTGTTTGGTTTATGAGCTAATCCCAAATGGAAGCGTTGAATCTCACCTTCATGGTATGAAATGCTTAACTTTCCTAAGTCAATTGTTTGACTTTCAAAAGTCAAATTTTTGGCTTTTTTGTGCTTTAATTTTTTGTTTATGAAGATGGTTTTATTTCATGTGACAATTTCGATGGTCAGGGATTGAAAATTTTGACTTTCAAAAGTCAAGTATTTGACATTATTTTTTATTTTTTTTAGTGAAGATGGTTTATAATTGGATTGAAATTTTGTGATTAGGGATTGATAAGGAAGTCGCACCACTAGATTGGGGGGCCCGCTTGAAGATAGCTTTGGGTGCGGCTCGGGGGTTAGCATACTTGCATGAAGATTCAAGCCTAAGTCATACATAGAGACTAGCAACATTCTGCTGGAACATGACTTTACTCCTAAAGTTTCTGATTTTGGTCTGGCTCGTTCCGCTTTAGATGAAGAAAACCAACATATTTCGACACGTGTCATGGGCACTTTAGGGTATGCTTTTCTTTTTCTGTAAATGAGTCAGAGATTATATGTCTTGGCCCGTTAGGGAACCCGCCGCGTCCAAATTTTCTTAAACTTCTTTTCATTTGAATTCAGGTATGTGGCTCCCGAGTATGCAATGACAGGCCATCTTCTTGTAAAGAGTGACGTATATAGCTACGGAGTGGTACTCCTTGAGCTTCTAACAGGAAGAAAACCCGTTGACATGTCAATGCCATCGGGCCAAGAAAACCTTGTCGCATGGGCCCGTCCCCTCCTCCCAACACCAGAAGGTCTAAACTTGCTTATTGATCCATCACTATCCCCTGAAGTTCCATTAGACAGTATTGCTAAAGTAGCAGCAATAGCATCAATGTGTGTGCAGCCCGAAGTGTCTCACCTATAAACCACAAGTCTGATTTACACACGCTGAAACAAGAACATAAACAAGTAAAACTGGAACAATCACAAACAATCACACACGAGTTTTCCTGGAATATGCTTTCCTTTAATCAGAAAAGTATAAGCTCTAAAACTGATCGGTTTTTCTCATACATACAACCACAAGCTCGGCTGGTATATATAGGTGTTTAGAATATGCTTTCTAATCCTACTACAATTCTAATAAAGCAAGATAGTCCTTAACAAATAAGGAATCCTAATTAAACTAGAATTGTAATCGTCCATATGCTTGGAATCTGTTTGTCTTCCATCTGCTCGGTCAGACATTATGCCAACATTCACCCCCCTAATTTCTGACTCGAGATAGGTAGGTCTTCAACTCCGAGTAACTCTTGCATCTCCTTGAACTTTATCCTTGCGAGAGCTTTCGTCAGAATATCAGCACGCTGCAACTCACCTCTTACAAACTCAACTTGTACTTGGTCTCTTTCAACACACTCTCGGATAAAATGATAACGTGTGTTTATATGCTTGCTTCTCCCGTGAAAGACTGGATTTTTCATAAGTGCAATAGCCGATTTGTTGTCAACAAATAAGACCACCACTCTTTCTTCCATTCCGGTTATTTCACTCAACAACCCACGTAACCATATCCCTTGACACGCGGCTGAGGTTGCAGCCATGAACTCGGCTTCACAAGACGATAGAGCCACCGTGTTTTGCTTTTGTGAGCACCAAGTGATAGGTGATTTACCTAGATAAAAAACGTGCCCAGTTGTGCTTCGACCATCATCTTGGTCCATAGCAAAACTACTATCACTAAACCCCACTAGCTCCTTGGTTTTCTCTTGGTTGTATCGTATTCCAAAATTCAAACTACCTTGGATATACCGCAGTATTTGTTTCACAGCTGCCATATGTGATTCTTTTGGTTCTTGCATATAACGACTAACCAAACCAACCGAATAAGATAAATCAGGTCGTGTGTGTAGTAAATACCTTAGACAGTCAACTCGTCGTCTATACAAAGTTGCATCAACTGGTTTTCCTTCCTTATCCAAGCTTAACTTCATTCCAGGTTCTAATGGACATTGAGTAGGATTCGCTTCATCCATTCCAGCATCTTTTAAGATCTTCTTTGCATAGCCCGCTTGACTTATTGAGATACTCGAATCCTCTTGCTTTACTTCAATGCCGAGATAATAGCTCAATTTTCCCAAATCACTCATATCGAACCTTTCTTGCATTTGTCTCTTAAATTCACCAATTTCGCTAAGCTTCGAACCGGTTACTAAAAGATCATCTACATAGACCGCAATAATCAAGATTGACTTGTTTGTCTTCTTCACATACACCGCTTGTTCGTGTTGACATCGTTTGAACGATATTTGCTTGAGTTCTCTATCAAGTTTTGTATTCCACGCCCTTGGGGCTTGCTTAAGTCCATACAGCGCCTTTTTCAACTTGTAGACTTTCCTTTCTTCTCCTTTCTTCACGAACCCCTCCGGTTGTGTAACAAACACTTGCTCTTTTAGTTCTCCATGTAAAAAAGCTAACTTTACATACAGATGATGTAGCTCCCATTCTTCTTTTGCAGCCAATGAGATCAATAAACGTATCGTTTCAATCCGTGCTACGGGCGCAAATACCTCGTCATAGTCAATTCCTTCCTTTTGAGCATAACCCTTTACTACTAAACGAGCTTTAAACTTACTAATTGAACCATCCGGATTTCTCTTAATTTTATACACCCACTTTAGCCCAATGGGATTAACTTTAACCGGAGCTTCAACTAATTCCCATGAATCATTCTTCTCGATAGACTCAACCTCTTGCTTCATAGCAAACTTCCACTTGCTTGAAACTTTTGCTTCTTGGTACGTTCTTGGTTCATCATCTTCAATCAAAAGCAGATTTTGATCTTCATTAACAACTGAGGTTCTAGAACTAGACCCCATGATAAAGTCATTAAATCTTGTTGGCCTAGTTGAAACCCTCGAAGAACGCCTCATAATTGGTTGAGTTTCTGTCACAGGATTAGGGTCATTACCCACCTCGATTTGGTCTTCTTGTTCGGTATTGACTGGTTGAATTTCATCAGCATCATGTTGATTTTCAGCTTCTTGTTCTTCAGCCTCTACCTCATTGGTCACACCTGGGTTTACAAAGCCACAACCCGTATCAATAGAACCGTGCCATTCTATGACAAACATACATGGGTTTAGCTCGTGTGATTCGCTTCCAGCAACATACTTCCAGCCAAGTTCCTCATTAAACTCCGCATCACGACATACCACTATCTTCTTTAGTCTTGGATTGAACAGTCGAAAACCTTTTGTACCTGGCTCGTTTCCGATGTAAATGAGTCGTGTTGACCTGTCGTCTAACTTATGTAAATATGGCCTTGTTCCCGTTGCATAAGCCACACATCCAAATACCCGCAAACCCTCCAAGTTATGCTTTTTTCCTTTGTAAGCCTCGTATGGAGTTTGATTAACTAGAGCTCGAGTTGAAACTCTATTAATCAAGAATGTGGCGTGTCTAACTCCTTCAGCCCACATGTAGTTTGGTACGTCTCGTGCTTTCAAGATGCTTCTAGTCGTTCCCATAAGAGTACGGTTTCGCCTTTCCACGACTCCATTTTATTGCGGTGTGTAGGGAGCGGTTAGATGTCTTGTTATACCCTTGTTTTCACAAAAGTTGGTAAATTCTTTTGAAGTGAACTCACCTCCTCTATCGGTCCTTAGGATTATAATCTTCCTTCCCGACTTCTTCTCAACTAAAGCTTTGAACTTTTTGAAGTATTCAAATGCCTCTCCTTTTTCCTTCAAGGTAAAAGTCCACATAAACCGTGAGAAGTCATCAATAAGAACAAATATGTACCTATTTCGTGCTATGGATGGTGGAGAAATTGGTCCACATAGGTCGGCATGTATGAGTTGAAGAGGATGTGTTGCCTTAAATTTCGCTGCTTTAGGAAACGACTTCTTGGTTTGTTTTCCTACCAAACAAGATTCACACAACTTGTTCTCTTGATGAATTATTGGCAACTTTTCAACCATGCCCTTCCTTGCCATTAATTCCATCGTCTCGAAATTAATGTGACCCATCCTAGCATGCCATAACCAAGCATCATCTTCCATCTTTGCTTTGAGACACACCGGACTTCCAACTTGGAGCTTTATTTTGTAAAGTCTATTACTTGTTCTAGGAACCTTCATCAGAAGCTTGCCATCTGAGTCACGCATTGTAAGAAGATTACCTTTCATACGAATGTCACATCCGCCTTCGATAGCTTGCCCAAGACTAATTATGTTGCTTTTTAGCTCGGGTAGGTAATAGACTCCAGTGATCAATCGTTGCTCACCTGTTTTCCCTTCAATGATTATCGAACCCTTACCTTTTATCTCGATGTAGGAGTTATCACCAAACTTCACTCTGCCGGAGATATTCTCATTCAATTCCGAAAAATATTCTCGGATCCCCGTCATGTGATTGCTTGCTCCATTATCCAAATACCAAGTGTCCTCCTCGTTTGGCTTAGTATTCAATTGGTTTGGGATAATCTTTTCTTCATTCAAGAATACTACTTCTTGAACACTCTTCATCATAAAAAGTGTCGGGTCATCATCATCCTCCTTTTTCAGAAGGTTTGATTCATGCTTTTGCTTCTGTTCACGTCGTTCAGGGCAGTTAGAAGCAAAGTGACCATATTCGTCACATCTGAAGCATTGAATCTTTGAAAGGTCTCGACTTTTGTTCTTCTTTTGATCCGTATTGCTCCCGGAGTTGTTTTGGTTTCCACGGTTGTGGTTATTAGCTTGACCGCTACCACGAGATTTGTTTTGAGAAGAAAAGTTTTGACCTTTACCGTTGCCACCAGAGGAATTTCTTCCTCGACCTTTCTTATCATATCTTTCAGCCCTTCCGAACATCAACTTGCCTTGATCTTTAGAAGTGGTGTCAACACCCTTCATTCTTCCTTCAAAAGCTTTCAACCTTCCAATTTCTTCTTGAAAAGACATAGTATTCAGGTCAGAAAATTATTCTATTGAAGCAACAATTGCAACAAACTTATCCGGAACGGATGCAAGCTGCTTCTTAACGAGTTTCTTGTCTTCATAAACTGTTCCCAAGCTGTTTACTTCAGTTACAATTTTCCCACCCTAGCCGCGAAGTCATCGACTGATTCGTTGACCTTCATCTTTAAGGCTTCAAATTCCGTCTCCAAGGTTTGCAACCTTGCGTCTCGAACCCGATCAACACCCACATACCTGGTCTTCAAAGCTCCCCAGATTTCTTTGGCTGTGTTGAATTGTGAAACTTGAAAAACAAGTTCTTCTGGAATCGCCTGGAAGAGTAACGCCACTGCCATGTGATCTTGCTAAGCAACAACTTGTGTTCCTTCCCCTGGTTCCAGTGCATCGAGTATTCCATGGACTCGGAATACCGCTTTGACTCTTATTGCCCATATGTTATAATTTGTGCTTGTTAACATTGGACATTGATGAGCCGTTTTAGAATGTTCGACAGGAGGTGGTTGACTTGATTCGCCTTGCACCATCCTTCTTGAACGCCTTTTGTAGGTTACAGGTGTAGATTGTTCGACTTCCAGCCCTAGTCTGCTAGTCGACTTCTGGTTGTAATCCCTTCCAACCTAGCTCTGATACCAAATATAAACCACAAGTCTGATTTACACACGCTGAAACAAGAACATAAACAAGTAAAACTGGAACAATCACAAACAATCACACACGAGTTTTCCTGGAATATGCTTTCCTTTAATCAGAAAAATATAAGCTCTAAAACTGATCGGTTTTTCTCATACATAAAACCACAAGCTCGGCTGGTATATATAGGTGTTTAGAATATGCTTTCTAATCCTACTACAATTCTAATAAAGCAAGATAGTCCTTAACAAATAAGGAATCCTAATTAAACTAGAATTGTAATCGTCCATATGCTTGGAATCTGTTTGTCTTCCATCTGCTCGGTCAGACATTATGCCAACATCACCGACCCTTCATGGGTGAGGTTGTTCAGGCCTTGAAATTGGTCTGCAACGAGTGTGAAAAAACACGAGACTTGGGACATGTAGCCAAGAGGATTAACTTCCATGGACTTTGATCCACGGGCCTGTACAAACTCAGGCCACGGGCCTGGCCAAGACCCAGGCCCGTCGCATTTCACCTATCCAAGCTATGAATCTCCACTTGATGCGGAGATCAGGTTATCGGGTCTTGGGCTAGATGTACATTCGTATAGGATAACCTCAAGTTGAGTCCCACTGAGGCCTAGAAGACGTTTGCAGATCTAGGAAATGATGAAGAGATTTTCGAGTGGTAGTATGAGCTATTACGGAGACCTTTTGAAGTTATTCTCATGATCACATTGACTTTTTTGAGTTATTTTTTTTTTACTTTGACCATGGTTATCCCAACCCGTCGGGTTTGGAGGAAAACTGCTGAATGAGATGTACAGAAAAAGTGTTGCATTGTATCAGTAAAGTGTTTCCTTGGTATAGTTGTAAATACAAACTGCAGCAGCAAATACTAGAGGTTCGGGTTGTCTATAAAGTATCAATGTTTCTGTAAATTTTCTTGAATTTCCGTGCATCGGTATTTTTATCAACCCAGCCAAGTCGCCGGTTGAACCGTGGTGTGGAAATTCAATTCCTACAGCTACAAAAAGTTGTAAATCTGACCAACCAACCCTTAATCAGCTCCAAAAACATCCCTAAACATACCAAACACCCCTAAAAAGCTCCAAACAGCTCTGAAACATTAGAAATTCAATAACAAACACATACTTTCCAACAAGACTACAGGTCCAAGACTTTAAAAACACGAAAGGTATGACCAGCTGGATTTAGCAAAATGGGTCGACCGAGTCAAGAAAAGAACCGCAGTTCATAAACAAGCAAATAACAGCCATATCCGGCCATGTTCCCGGTTTAACCCGGGTTATAAAACGTTGCCCTCTTAAACAAAGACAAAATGAATTCAATGGTTTAGATAGTGTTTGTTTTAGCACAATCATGTGCCCCTGTGATTTAGTATATGTATCAGATCAATCTTCTTGTATGTTTGTTTGAAAGGTATTCAGATAAATATTTGTTTTTGTGTGCGTTTGAATGCTCGATCATGGTGAATGTGTAACAAGCTTTTCTAGATCAATTTGTAGGTTGGATTTTTATTTTTCAGTTTTGTATTAGTGTGTGATACGTTCCGGGTCTCCAAAAGACAGAACCACGCGAACTACTATGATTTCTTTTATTCTTGAAGAAGTGGTCATATGACCATTACTAGTAGTGGAGAAAATAATCAGCAAGTTTATACCATGTTTTTAGTTTAGTATTGTCCCATGCATGCATGATTTCATTTCCTAGAGTAGAAAAGTAGTGGGTCACGTAAGGTAGTTATGCTTTTTTGTTAACTGCTTTTTTATCCTATTTATACGTAAACTTTGTGGAAATTCTGACCCATTAATTAGGTATGAATGAGTCAATGTGGAATATGTTTCATCTCTGACGGGTCAAACGAGTAAAATAAAAAAGGATAGCTAAAGGAAACGGGTCAAAAGGGGTTGAATGTTTCACATAGTGTACAATTTATTCAATAACATTGGTTGATAAGAATACCTAATTTGTTATCACACTGATTATTTCTAATAAGATTTAATGAAATTTTATACCAAAGGTGTTTCTGGCAAACCAATTGGACCTGTACCAAGAAGTTAAACGTTTTGACCCGTTACTAAACCCAATTGTCCTGCCCATGTTCCCACCTCTATCGTTTTCACTAATTAAGCAAAACAAGGAGAAATTAGATACCCTATGAATAGTTAGAGACACAGCACATTAGTTACACTGTACCTTAGGTCACCTTTTTTGACAAATTTCCGTTAGCTAACTTTCTTCTCTGGCTTATGCCATCTTTTTTGACAAATTAACAGACTTCCATCGTTGAGTCATTTGACGTCTTTGAATACCTTTTGTGTGCACTTACTGTTTACTATATTTCTTGATATGAGTAAGAATTAACTCTAACTGATATACAAATTTCCCATTAATTGGTAATTTTTTAACTGATATACACGTAACTATATTACTAGTATAGGAAGGTAGCAATCTTCATTGATATAAAATATTTTCTTATTTAATAACGATCTACATGATAATTCAGGAGAAGAAAAAAAACATAAAAAGTTTCTTAAACTTTATGACTTATGACTAGACATCATACAAACTCGATCATCAACTGACAATAAATCTGTGACTTGGCGCATTGTTGGCCTTTCCTGCGGGTTGTAGTTCAAACATGCCCGTGAGACATTCAAAATTGAATGAGCTAGTTTCTCAACTAGAGATGATGGTGGCGGAATCCGACTATCTCCTACATTGGCTAGCAATAGATCATGAGTAGACAATGTTGGTAGAGATGATATAAGTTCTCCAGGATGCTTTCCCATAATCACTTCTAGTGCAACAACTCCAAAACTATACACATCGCATTTCTCTGTCGCCACCATCGTATAAGCAAGCTCTACATGGGAGGAAACATGAGAATAAAAAAAAATGTTATATCAGATCATGATTAAGAGAAATCCGAAACTTGAGAATTACTACGTATAGTATATATAACTTTTAAAATATATGGTAGTTACCTGGTGCAATATAGCCATAGGTGCCTACAACCGCAGTCCAATTGGATGAATCCAGCTTTAGAAGCTTCGCTGTTCCAAAGTCTGAGATATGTGCCTCATAATCAGAATCAAGAAGGATATTAGCTGCAGAAATGTCTCTATGAATTATAGGTGGTGTGCAATCATGGTGCATATAAGCCAAACCATTCGCTACATCCCTAACAATTCTCACCCTTTTCAGCCAATCAATTTCCTTTGCTCTGTTATCGCTACTCAAGAGTGATTTTAGACTTCCCTTCTCAAGATATTCGTAAATCAAAAATGAGTGACGAGCATGGAAGCAGTATCCAAAGAGTTTAACTATGTTTCTGTGCCTTACATTTGTCAATGCTCGTACCTCATTTAGGAAGCCTTGATCGTCATTCTCAGAGGATGAATGAAGTTTCTTGACAGCAACTATATTGTTGGGTTGTAACTCAGCTTTATACACAGTACCATATCCTCCCATCCCAATACAATATGCTTCATCAAAATCATTAGTTGCCTTGATGATTTCATCATACGTCGCCTGTCCATCAAAACTTGTTATTGAGAAAAAATTACCACCTTCTTCGCCCGATGGTTTCTGTCGAAAAGTTCTCTTTCTACGTCCATAAGCAATGAGGCCACACATGAGTAAACCAAGTAAAAGAGCCGCAAAAAGTGGGACCATAGTTACAAGGATGAGCTTATGATGAAAATGATTATTTTTCTTCCCTATCTTTTGACGTTCACAAAGTTTCAAACCTGTAACATTTCCACACAGACCATCATTTCCTTGTAATGCTTCTCCAGACACATTTAGAAAGACAGCATAAGGGGGAACCGGACCTGTGAGCTCATTGTAAGACAAGTCGATATCAATCCCTCTTGGCAAGTTACTGAAACCATTAGGAATAGAACCAGATAGCTTATTGTGAGAAAGATTCATCATGACCAGACTTTCCAAACTTCCAATTTCCGATGGTATCTCTTTTGTGAGTGAATTCCAAGATAAATCAAGAACATTGAGTTGACTTAATTTACCTATCTCCGATGGGATCTTTCCACTGAGCTTGTTATTACTAAGATTTATGTGATTGATTTGTAACCAATCACCAATGTATCTTTGTAATGACCCGTTTAACCTATTTTTGGATAGGTCAAGAGTAAGTAGGCCATGCAGTGATCTAAGCTCTTGAGGTATAACACCTGAAAGGTTATTATCGCTCAGGTTTAAACTTAACAAACTTTTCATCTCCCCAAACTCCTTTGGAATTTGGCCAGACAACTGATTTTTGTCCAGAAGTAGCTTAACCAATTGCAGACTTTGGATTCCTTGTGGTATAGGACCGGACAACTTGTTCACACTGAGAGACAGAACCTGAAGGCTTCTCAGGTTTTTTAACAGTAAAGAAATTGAACCATTGAGCTGATTTTCACCCAAATATAATCCAGTGAGAGAATTAATATTCCCTAGTTCCGTAGGAATGGGCCCAGATAATTGATTTCTTCTCAAACTTAATTTAGTGAGAGACTTCAGATTCCCAAATTCATTTGGAATGGGTCCAGAGAGTTTGTTTTTGTACAAATAAAGGATATTCAAAGACTTCAAGTCACCCAACGATGAAGGGATTGAACCAGAGAGTTGATTTTCGTTCAAAGTTAATTCAGTGAGAGACTTCATATTCCCTAATTCAATAGGAATGGGTCCGGAGAGTTGATTTTTGAACAAATAAAGGATATTCAAAGACTTCAAATCACCCAACGATGAAGGAATTGAACCATTGAGTTGATTATCGCTCAATCGTAAATCAGTTAGAGACTGCATATTCCCTAATTCAAATGGAATGGGTCCGGAGAGTTGATTTGTGTGCAGATAAAGGATACTCAAAGACTCCAAATCACCCAATGATGAAGGAATTGAAACATTGAGTTGATTTTCGCTCAAATCTAATTCAGTTAGAGACTTCAAATTCTCTAATTCAATTGGAATGGGACCGGAGAGCTGATTTGTGTACAAATACAGGATACTCAAAGACTTCAAATCACCCAACGATGAAGGGATTGAGCCATTGAGTTGATTTTCGTACAAAGCTAGTCCGGTGAGAGACTTCAAATTCCCTAATTCAATTGGAATGGGTCCAGAGAGTTCATTTTGCCACAAATAAAGGAGTTTCAAAGACGTCAAGTCGCCCAACGATGAAGGGATTGAACCATTGAGTTGATTTTTGCTCAACTGTAACTCAGTTAGAGACTTCATATTCCCTAATTCAATAGGAATGAGTCCGGAGAGTTGATTTTTGAACAAATAAAGGATATTCAAAGACTTCAAATCACCCAACGATGAAGGAATTGAACCACTGAGTTGATTTTCGCTCAAATATAACTCAGTTAGAGACGTCAAATTCCCTAATTCAATTGGAATGGGTCCAGAGAGTTGATTTGCGTACAGATAAAGGATATTCAAAGACTTCAAATCACCCAACGATGAAGGAATTGAACCATTGAGCTGATTTGTGGCTAAAGCTAATTTAGTGAGAGACTTCATATTCCCTAATTCAGTAGGAATGGGCCCTAATAGTTGATTTTCGCCCAAATCTAAATCAGTGAGATACTTCAAATTCCCTAATTCAATTGGAATGGGTCCAGATAATCGATTTTTAAACAGATTAAGGATATTCAAAGACTTCAAATGACCCAACGATGAAGGGATTGAACCATTGAGTTGATTATTGCTCAATTCTAAATCAGTTAGAGACTTCATATTCCCTAATTCAAATGGAATGGGCCCAGAGAGTTTGTTTTCGTACAAATAAAGGATATTCAAAGACTTCAAGTCACCCAACGATGAAGGAATTGAACCGCTGAGTTGATTGTAACTCAATTGTAAATCAGTTAGAGACTTCAAATCACCCAACGTTGAAGGAATTGAACCATTGAGTTGATTGTCGCTCAAAGCTAAATCAGTAAGCGACTTCATATTCCCTAATTCAATTGGAATGGGTCCTGTGAGTTGGTTTTTGTACAGATACAGGATATCCAAAGACTCCAAATCACCCAACGATGAAGGGATTGAACCATTGAGTTGATTTTCGTTCAACTTTAAATCAGTCAGAGACTTCAAATTCCCTAATTCAATTGGAATGGGTCCAGAGAGTTTGTTTATGTACAAATTAAGGAAATTCAAAGACGACAAGTCACCCAACGATGAAGGGATTGAACCATTGATTTGATTTTCTCTCAAATCTAATTCACTGAGAGACTTCAAATTCCCTAATTCAGTAGGAATGGGTCCAGTGAGTTGGTTTTTGTACAGATAAAGGATATTCAAAGACTCCAAATCACCCAACGATGAAGGGATTGAACCAGTTAAATTGTTTCCAAAAAGTTGTAAAACGGTTAACTGGCTTAGTTTACCAATGGTAGGTGGAATTACACCAGAAAACGTATTGGTTGAAAAATTAAGATAGACAAGTTTGGACAGGAGTCTGATTTCTGATGGGATGGGACCAAAGAAGCTGTTTACACTAAGCTCAAAATGGGTAAGGTTGCCTAGAATAGAGAACGGGAACTGGTGAAGCGTACCTTTTAACTCAGATGTGGAGAGGTTCAACCTGTTAATGTTCCCATCAGTGTTGCAAGCAATTCCAAACCAAGAAGGGCACGAAGCGGGTGTACTAGTATTCGTTGGAAGGGGTATCCAAGAAGATACAATTTGGGAGTTGTTTGGGATTTTAAGGGTTGCTTTCCATTTTTGAAGAGCATTTGCTTCCTCCAAAGAAGCAGAAGTAAAGTTTGGTACAAAAGAGAGAGCAATGAGTAGTAGAGCTAGAGATAAAAGTAAGAAGTTTGAAGAAGCCATTGCTTGCTTTTGCATGTTTTTCTATAAAGTGAAGGCTCGTATGTCTTTATTTATACTTGAGATACCCTTTTCTCATAAATTAATTTCCATTTCTCAGAAATAAAATTTTACATGGTGTCTTATATATTATTCCACAAAGATCGTTTTACTTGAGAAATTAATGTCCCTTTTGGAGAATACTTTAACTGTGACTACAACTTTGGTTGCTTTGTAAACGAGTATTCTATTTTTGTTTTCAAATCAGTTCCAATATAAGCTTTGATCAAAATGATAAAGAATGTGTGATCAGCTGTGAAACTATGTGCTTTGTACAGATCCTGGTGGGAAAGTAGAAAAAAGGCCTAAAACGAGCTCGTCAATTTGATGTCAAAATTCTTATAGAAGTATAATAAGTACATAATCAGATAATTCTTTATGTGTTATAATTTATTTTTTTAGTTCTGTTTGATGCAAATCTGTTTGAGAAATTAAACTCCCTTTACATAAAGTCTTCAACATTTGCTTATCAATAAAATGATTTTAATAAAAATGATTTTGTCACAACATTGACCATAAATAAAGTCGTATATCACTTCTCTTGTAGAGCTATTTTTTCATTTTCCCACCCAACTTACCAGGCATGCATCAAGTTATTCAAGCGCTCAATCCCAATAAAGAATGTATACCTGAAGTCAGATGCATAAAATTGTCCCAGGGAAAATTTTCGATTCACTCATTTCTTCAATGAGTTACAAGCCGCAAAAATTAATATTACCATGCCTCCACAGCTCGATCCCCTTGAGATTCTAGATGATGAAGAGGATGGAGAAGATGTAAGTGAGCAGGGATGTATTGTGAACTTTGAACTATTTTCTTTGTTAACTTATACGTATTTTTATTGTGACGACTACCAATGTTTTATTTGAAATTTGAACTTTTAGCGATGGTATATTTCGTCACTAAAAGTTTTTAATTATCATTTCTTTTTTATTTAGACTTGTGTTGTCGCTAGAAGTGTTTATTAGTTATTTAGTTTGATCCTTTATTAATTTTAATTTATCAAATAAGTTTATTAATTATTTAATAAATACTTTAGCGACGACATGTTATTACTATAACCCATTATCCTTGTAGTGTACTAATACATGTTATTATATATAAATTATACATATTTGCAGTTGAGTTTGAATAACTTTATAATTTTATCGGTCATGTGTTATTTAAGGGGGTCTCGGCCATCCAACTTGTTTGGTTTAGTGTGTGGTGATCCGCACACACATATATTTTAGTCTTTAGATTTGCACATATTTACTTTAGATTTACACATAACATGATAGAAGGAGAATAAGTAGAACGTAACACATATAAAATTTAACATTAATATAGGAAAAATAGCCTCTCATTTATCTGCTATTATGAAAAGTCAAGGTAAACAATAATAGACATCCATCGTTGTTATGCAAAGACTAGAAAAATAGAATGTGTACAAAAAGTGATAGACTAATATGAAGTGCATTTTACTTCCGTAGTCATTGTCCTTACTCATTAATCTTATCTAGAGTATTATGTGGTCGTAATATGCATATATATATGGTCCTTTTATCCATCGTTGTTATGCATAGAATGTAAACAAAAAGTGATAGACTAATATGAAGTGCATTTTACTTCAGTATTCAATGTCCTTACTCCTTACTCTTATCTAGAGTAATATGCATATATATATATATATATATATATATATATATATATATATATATACTAGTGTCAAAACCCGTCCGATGGACGGGTATGACTTATGGTTTTTATTTTTAGGTTTTAGTAGAACAAATATATACTAAAAAGTAATTAAAAGTTAAAATTAACAATTTACAACTATAATTGATGTTACCATAATATATATAAATATATGCGTTTTTTTATTAACTTTTATCTACATAATTTATTTCCTAACGGGCAAAGCCAAAGGCATGAAAATAAATTTTATAATACACTTATATAGGGAATAATGAACTCAACAAAAAAAGAATGGTTATTCGATAACTTATTGTATTTGTATCTTATGATTATTAATCTTGAGCCCTTAAATATATCCCAAATACATGTTTTATGTCTCTTTCTCATAATTTTGTTCGGGGTAATTGGGTTCTGAACTTTTTTTCTTTACTTTGGTTTATGTCCTATGAAAATTAAACGCCAATAACCTAATAAATTACACTACTTAACCCATTAAACTACACTTAAGCTCTATGCTCACATTCACCTCCTTTAAAAACCTCCATATTTAAAGTGATGATACGCATGATTTTTTTTGTGGCTACTCGCAATACTTGAGCCTGCCATGGTTCAACTACCTTATGAACGCATGTTCACGGCGTGCTGGTGTTTTCTCATATAGTAATGCACATATTTGAATTTGTATATAAGATCAACGTGCCATTTAAAAAAGAGAAGTGGAGTCTAATTGACACCAAACAAATAGACTTACTCTTTATGAGTGACTATAACTGGCCGGTTGCCGCCTAATTCAGTTAAATATGTAGATGCGTACTACTTAGAAGTTGGATGTATAGTGTACCTTGCAAGAAATTCATATTCTAGCAGGTGGAATCATCTAGTAAGTTGACATGGACCTTCATGATACTCCATTCCACACGCATAACAAAACTCATATTCACACCTGCAACATAATTCATTAACATGTTGATATCAGTAAGATACACGATAACCGGACTATTAACCAAAAACCAAAGAAAAGTAACTAATCTGCAAGAAATATGATTACAACTCTCCGATTTCTCAACATAAAAGCTGCATTTAGGACATCTCCAATTAAAGATGGGTGAAAGGGATGTGGTCATGTGGATGCAGGTGGGAAAGTATGCTAAAACAGTGCCGGATAAGCTTACACTTGGAGAGATTTGGAACATGACTGAAGGGAATCGAGTAGCGTTTGATCCTTTTGGATGGTTAGTTCAAACAATCCCTTGATCAGCTAGAATTTAGATTCTTAATTGCTTGTAGACAACTGGACATTACAAAAAACCAATGATTGCTTTTTGTTGAGTTTAAGTTAGTGTGTTGGATCCGAATTCTGCTAGCATCAGATTGTGATGTTACCGAGTATTTTGTATTTTTATATTTACTGGTTATTAGTTTCTTGCTAGCAAGTTGATGTTTCTAATCCTAAGGTGTTAACCTAAGTGTCTCTCTATGGTTGTGATACAGGGCTGCCGCTAAATTTGAATGGGCAATTTTGTATGCACTTGCCAAGGACGAGGAAGGTATGCTGTCAAAGGAAGCGGTTAGGCGTTGCTATGATGGAAGCTTGTTTGAATATTGTGCCAAGATGCATAGGATGGCCCATGAGAAGACGTATTGAACATGGTATTGCTGTTCAAAACTATAGTGTAACAAAGGTAGGAGTTTATGTATGCAAAAGATCCAACAATGTATAAAAATCAGTTGGCCAAGTTAAGACAAGGCCATGCAATATTCATGCCACCAATATCAATTGCATAGTTGCATTTGTGTAAGTAAAATTTTTATGTAGTTACAAAAGATTGCACGCATGTAATTGCAGTACATTTATATCTAAATTTTGATTGAGTAACTGAGAAGGCTAATTCATGTTCAATTATACACATCTATAAATGTATAATTACTTTTGAAATAAGTTTCTACCAACTTTTGCTTCTATAAATCACATTCCCATGTCCTATTTCCACATGATAAAGATGGGGAAGAGTGATGACCCGGTTGCAATGGCCACAGTGGCACCAAAGGCACCGGTTACCGCCCAACGACCTGTTAGTACCGACCTCGAGCCATCAATTCCTAAGCCATGTAAGTTATTGTAATTTCAAATTTTATGAAATTAAGTTTTTACTTGACTGACTTTGTACGTGTTGTTCCAAAGACATGGCTAGAGCTATGGCTGCACCAGATATGGGCATCCCGATGGCACACCACAAACATGATGCTCGAGATATGAGTGTGCTCCAACAGCATGTCCCATACTTTGATCAAGACAACAACGGCATTTTGTATCCTTGGGAGACTTACAAAGGTGAATACTATACTAAACTAATCAACAAGTATTTGACATTTAAAACTTTTGATTATATTATAGAGAAGACTGTCTCGACCAGTCATGTTCCAGATTTCATGTAAATTTCTATATTGGATTTGCACATAAGACTATGGTTCTTTGGCTACAAACTCAGATTAGTCTGTATAAAAACCTGCCACCTTGATGTCTTCCAAGCTTGATATATAAAAATAATAAAAATAAGACCTGAAATGTAGAGTTGACACTGAATACATCTTAAATGAGAAGGTGATTATGTGAACCTGATCATAATTTGCTCGATTATTTTAGAATATGCATAGTGACAGATGGGAATACTTATTTGATCTTCTCCATCCAGGTATCTAAAGATCATCATTTGCAAAACAGTTAGTATAACGTGTGAATTTTAAATAAAAGTCGACTATCCAATTATTATTGTCTCTTCAAAGATTGATATAAAAAAATAATACGAATAAGAGACCTGTTCATGGCTAATGTGTTTCTGATCACGGTCTTAACTGATATCACTCATCTCAATAGCTGAAATACGGTTTCTCCCTCTTGTAACTCGTGGTTCATGCTGCAGTCCTGCCATCTTTCAGTCTCACTCAGTCTCATGCAATTGGTCAAACTAAACCAAAGGCACATTGTTTCATCTAAAAATCAATGAAAGCATATAAAAATCATACATGCAAAACTATAGTTTAACAAATGTCAAAACAAAAGCAACATCCTTACTATCGGCACGAGTCAAAACACCTATAAGAGGCATCACGAATTGGTACAGGAGATACTTCTGTCCATTGCGCTTTAAGAATTACGACCAAAAAAAAAAAAAAAAAAAAAAAAAAAAAAAAAAAGTAGAATGAATTATCAACAATACAATATCAAAAATTTATACATTTAAACAATAAATTATCAACAAAAATTGTACTTTTAGACGCAAAATCTCCTTCATAGGATTAACATCACAGATAATGTGATACAAAATACTCATATTGATTATGCATGTGTTATAAAATGGGTCGTAATCTAAAGATAACACAATACAATGTGCTTAAAACTATTTATTAGCATGCAAATAGATTTTATCTCAATTTCTCCCAACTAATAGTCCAATTCCATCTTCCACTTCAACCCATAAACCCAAAAATCAACACTTTAGGCCATGCAAATAGAACATATCACAATGTGTGATATTCGTTACAAACCATATTCATGGGTTGCGTTTATTCCAGCCTATGTAGTATTAATAACATTTAGAAAGTTTAACAGGTATAGCAATGAAAAATATTGGATTATATAGGTAATAGATGGATATATATATCATCGAGTTAGCAACCTCAACAATAATAGTCGGGTGTCGAAATCGGATTCTCAAGGAGATAAGCGAATAATTGGAGCACAACACTTTGGCCAACTTGATACACTTTGAGCAACTTTTGACATGTTCGACATGTTTTGATTTAAGCTACAAGGTTGACCCATTAGTGAATAAAGATATCTCATGGGTCAAACTATATATCATATATTCATATTACAGATTTTAATGTGTAGTAAAGAATGTGATTATCAAATCTAGAATATGCTCTATCAGGTAGTTAAGTAAAGAATGTGAGTGACCACCTGATTGGTGCTTATGAGATATAAATGAAAATTCTGACAACTAATGATATAAAGAACTTGTAATTATAGTCTAACATAATTAACAATCAAATTAGTTTTACTAAAATAGAGTAAAAAGTCTATCAAATCAGTCTAAAGGTACCTTAACGTGAAATAGGTACTTTTGTTATGAGCCTTAGATGATAAAGTTTGCTCCAATTGGTATGAAGTGATTATCAAAATATCATTATCCAACCCTAAAACAATTGAAAAACATATACAAACTCGGTATGTTGACTTCAAGTCGCAATAATGAGGTATTCAGATATAAAACGCAAATCCAAATATCCCTTAAAACGCTTCTGTGGTCAGCCTTAATCAAGTTCAATAGTTGGTTGAACAAAAAAAAAAGAATTTACCTTTTAATTCTAGAATAAATATGCATAATGGACAATATATTTCCCTCCATTGTCATGAAGATTTTGTCCATAATGTGTCGTCAAGCTGCAAGTACTTCAACATCTCCAAATTAACTAACCATAATTAATCAACATTCACAACAAAGCAATCTATAAAAAGCAATAGACTTAAGAAACTAAAATAAACACCATAACTTTATAAAACATACCTTAAAAAATGACTGCATTACGGCGTGTGAGAATGACTTTAGGGTTATACATCCTCTAAATTATATAACCTAATTATATTTATGGGGTATCACCCTTGCTAGGTTTCTTAGGTTCCAATGTGAGCTGGTCCAACCAAAAAAGATTACATGCAAAAAGATATATCTCATGGGTCAAACTATATATCATATATTCATATTACATAATTTAATGCATAGTAAAGAATTTGATTATCAAATAAACAATATGCCCTATCAGGTAGTTAAGTAAAGAATGTGAGTGACCACCTGATTGGTGCTTATACAAAATAAAACAAAAGTTTTTCTTTGGCAAAATACCTAATGATGATGATGATGATGCACCCAAACAATAAAAATGTACCTTATGTGAAGCATGATCAAAATTTTCCAGTGAACCAAACTCCCTCTCAAACTGTATCAATGAGAATAAAAAATGAATCAATATACTTCAAAACAAACAATAGAAAATATAGTTTGGACCCAATAAGTTGAAGGTAACTCAAGCAATGTAAACAAGCAAACCGAGTAATAAATCAACAATAAGCATATATATACATTCAGTCATCACAATAGAAAGTAGTGACAAACTATATATATTCACCATCCCTATTAATTATCATATTTGAAAGTAAACATAATTAGATTTAGACAAAATATATTACATTTTGAGGGGAAGCGCCATGCATATACATCAATATCAGGCTCCTCTCGAGAATCAAGCGTTACTGGCAGATCAAAACTAATTACCAAATTAACCTGATGAATAAAGGTACAAAACATAATCAGATTGAGACAAAACTGAAAGTAATAAGGTAGAGTTTGGTTAAGGTTAAAAATAACAGTGGTAGAAACAAAATAAGAACCATATAATTAAGGAATCATACTATCATGACATGAGCAACAAACAAAAAAACCCTCCAATAATATAAAAGTAAAATAGAGAGATCGAGAACAAATCTTATAGAATCTGGGTAAAACAACAGTTGTTATTAGAATCTGATATCAGTTGTTATTAGAATCTGGGTAAAAAAATCTTATAGAATCTACATAGAATCTCATCTCTATCTTGTTTTGTAAGATCATGATGAGCTAATGACACTTGGTACAACATGCTGGTTTTTTTATCTTACAAGTATGTCAGTAGTGATGAAAAAGGGGAGACAAAAAGAAATTGATCATTGATTTTATGAGTTTCATTCTATTTAAACATTCTCTAAAATTGGCAATCGGTATATATCCCATGCCATTATTAATGTTCAGCTTGGACGGGGGAGTACCTTCATTAATATCACCTTGACATTAGGGTCTTCTTCATAGGAAAGAAAGAGTTCCAAGAGCCGGGAAACCTAGAAAGATCATATAACATCGACAGATCCTCTTATGGTTAGATGTTAAGGCCATAATACTTTTCAAACACGCATGTTAAATTTTCTTATGGGTGCTACTAAAAGGTATTTTCATATGCACCATCATAGCAACAACTTAGCTATGATATCAAACCATCCATAATTAAAATATCATCATCCACTCTCGTGTGTCATTCTAATTGCACAAAAGTTTAACTAATATAACTACTCGTATAAGGTATGCATGACCTAATTAAACTACGTAGTAATATATATTTGATTATCGATGGGTTGATTGTTTATAGATTGAGACATCAGTTTCATATACATACCTCATGATTTACAATGGAACAAGGTGAATTGCCATGTAGCCTACAAAAAAACCAACTTCAAATCATGTATTATACCTAAAAACATAAACCACAACGAAAATTTTATAAAATCAAAAGAATGCAGAATCAGAATGATCAATAGAGATTGTGTGTGTGTGCATGACCTGTGCAGATTTTACCTTATCCTTTGTGCCCTTTAAGTTGTTCCAAGATCCTGAGGTCTTTGAAATTCATACAGTGATCAACAACCATGACCTGAATTACATGTAAATAAGTTCTACCCCACTTTATGCCGGTTTCAAAAGAGGCGTACATTTTTTTTATGTGATCAGTGAAACAAAAACCCTATTAAAACTATATTGTTTAACTATATTGTAGGAAAAGATACGTATGTGCTATAAACTTATGTTTGGTTAACTCAAAAGTCGATAAAAGAAATTAGGGATTAGTATGTTTATGAATAAGTGTATTTATACACAAAAAAATAGGTTAAAAATATATAAGGTATAATTATCTTGTTAGTTAATATATATCTACTTTTTTATAAATTCTTATCTTCAAAAGATACATTCTAAAAATACAAACTGCAGAATTTTTTAATAATCTCCTTATTTGTATTGATTTGAAAGATATAAATCAAAAAACAATTTGCTCTAGTGGTAAGTTGTTTACAAAAAACATGAATGACCCAAGTTCAACTCCAACAAATGTCTTCGTTTTAATAAAAAAAATTTAAAATTAAAAAATAACAAAAATAAAAACGAATTTTAAAATTTATTAAAAAACAATTGTATATATATTAATTAAAACGCCACATGTCATTTAAAAAAATAAAAAAAAATGCCACATAAATACAAAAAAATGCCACATAAATACAAAAAAATGCCACATAAATACAATGATGACATGGAAATATGACATGGCATTATGGGATGCCAAATGGCATTATGACGTGGCATGCCTCCTCTTATATATAATGTATATATATATATATATATATATATATATGTAATATATATTCTCCTCCGTACGGTGCAGTATTAC
>BPTQ01000005.1:347449718-347459817 GCA_019973895.1 Chrysanthemum seticuspe | reverse complement strand
TGTACCTCATCCGTTGATTTTTTTTCATTTAGCAGCTGAGATTTGACCAAATTCATCCCTTTTTTCTCTCCGTATATTTTTATTTTTATTAGAATATTCTATTTCCTTATTTTTCTCAGCTTTTTTTATTTAAATTTTTTATACAATGGAATTACCTGATCAGTATTCTCGTATCGGTCCTGATCTATCGGTACATTTTTCATTAAAAAACGCTGTTAAAGGTATTTTTATGATAGTTATTCTGATATTAAGGTTTTTATTATGATTTTGAGGATAGTTACTCTGATATTGCTATTGTTATTCTGAGTATTAGTACATTTACACTTTGATGTTTCTATCGTTAGTATTATAGTTATTCTGATATTAAGTTTGTTATTCTGATATTAGGATAGGTATTCTGATATTAAGTTTGTTATGCTGATATGAGGATAGTTATTCTGATATTAATGTTATTTTTGTATCTTTTATCAACATCCTTAATATGACTGTTATTCTGATATTAATTTCTTTATTTCTGATATGTGTATAGTTATTCTGATATTAATAATATTAATATGATAGTTATTGTGATATTAAGCTTTTTTTCTTATTATGCGTTTTAAAACCGTTTTATATATGTATCGTTATTTTGATATCAATAACCTTTATATGATAGTTATTCTGATATTAAATCTGGTAATATCATATAATGATAGTTATTGTGATATTAAATCTAGTAATATCATATAATGATAGTTATTGTGATATTAAATCTGGTAATATCATATAATGATAATTATTCTGATATCAACATATTAATAACGTTAATATGTTGATATTTATTCTGATATTAAGCTTTTTTTTCTTATTATGCGTTTTAAAACCGTTTTATATATGGATAGTTATTCTGATATCAATAACCTTTATATGATACTTATTCTGATATTAAATTTGGTAATATCTTATATATAGTTATTGTGATATTAAATCTGGTAATATCATATAAAGGGTTCTTATTGTGATATTAATCTTTTTTGTTATTGTCATATACTTCTAAACATACAATTTCAAACACAAAATTATTATGGCTTGTTGTCCCTCCCATTCCCTTGAAGATATGCAAATGTACGTTAAAAAACAATGTGAAGAAGATGATGTGGCTCGAAAAAATGCTATTATAGACGTTATCAATTTGTTTGAGCATGCAAGGGTAGAGAAGCAACGTATGAGGGAAGACTACACGATTTGCAATGATATTACGCTTGAACGAAAATCCGTTATTTAAAAGTTTTTGATGGATGAAGACAGCAAAGATGAAAATATTTTCTGATATTTTGTGGGTGTGTGTTCGACAAATACAGAACAACATCAATACCAATATTTGGCTCAAGTTCGTCTGCTAGACTAGGAAGATTTGGCTCGCATTGACGAATATGCCGGTTATCGGTCTCCATTAGGAAGACTAGGATTTTATGATTTATGTATTTTGTATTGTTAATATTGTTTAATTAGTATTAACAGCAGTAGTAACATTTGTTGCAGTAGGAGTAATGTTTTTTTTTTGGAGTAACACTTGTTTTTTAAGATAGTTATTCTGATATTTAAAACTGGAATATTATTTTAATAAAACATTTTGTTTAAGTTTATTTTATTTTGTGATGTTTAATGATTTTAATATGATAGTTATTGTGATATTAAAGGTGTGTATATCATTCAATTATATTTCTTGTGATAGGTAAGAAAATAGTTTTTGAATAATAGTTATTTTGATATTAAAACTGTTAATATTATTGAATGATAGTTTATTGTGATATTTTATCTAAATATTTGTTCAAGGTAGTTGATGCAGCAGTAGAAATAATTTCTGCAGCAGTAGTAAGCTGTTGCAGCAGTAGTAGCACTTTCTGAGATGCTATTAATATATCTTTCAAGGATAGTCATATTGAGATGCTATTAATAAAATTTGTTGTTGCAGTAGCACTTTCAAGTATAGTTACTGTGATATTTTAAGTAAAGTTGAGTTTTCTATGTGTTTTTTTTAGGTGATTCAATGAGACAAAATTATGCAAGCAATGAGTTTGTTGAAGATGAAAATTTGTCAGCTGATGTTAATGTTGAAGAGAATGAAGAAGTAAATTCACCAGATTTTTTTACATCAACTTCAATTCTTATTAAACCTGTTGTTGTTAAAACTCTTGTACCAGTGGAAGGTACTTTGTTTGATAGTGTTGAAGATGCTTATAAAGCATACAAAGATTATGCTGCTGAAGCTGGTTTTATTGTTCGTAGAGGCCATCAAACTAACGATGGAGGTATTGTTATGAATAAGGAATTTCTTTGCAGTAAAGAAGGTACCAAGAAAGTTAAAGTTAAAGAATTTGATAGTTTAAAAGATAATTGCGATGCTAAGTCTGTAAAGAGAATAAGATCAGAGTTTAGGACAAATTGCAAAGCTAGAATTTATGTTGTCAGATCTGGTGAAAAGTATAGGGTTAAACATTTTGCTGAAGAGCACAATCATGGTTTTTTTACTGCTGAGGATAGACATTTGCAAAGTTCTCATAGGTCTATAAGTTTGGTGCATCAGTATTTTGCTATTAAGGCTTCGAACTTAACATCGGTCCTTGTATGTCATTCAATTTTATCGCAGAGCTTTTGGGAGGATATGAAAATGTTGGTTTACTAACATCGGTCCTTGTATGTCCATTCAATTTTATCGCAGAGCTTTTGGGAGGATATGAAAATGTTGGTGCTACTAAGATTGATTTTAAGAATATGAGTCGTGACATTTATAGCTATATTGGTAAATATGATGCTCAAATGATTATTGACAAGTTTAGTATTTTGAAAGAAAGAGATGAAAATTTTACGTTCGAGTTTAAGACTAACACCGATGGTCAGTTAAGTTGTTTGTTTTGGTCGGATGATACAAGTAAAAGGAATTATGAAGCTTTTGGTGATGTTCTTTCTTTTGATGCTACATACAAAACCAATATGTAAGTTTTATTTTTCTTTCTTTTATTCTTATTTATTTAGTTTTTGTATTCTTATAAATAATATAAATTTATATATATATATATATATATATATATATATATATATATATATATATATATATATATATATATATATATATATATATTTTTAGGTACAATATGGTTTTTGTGCCTTTTACGGGTGTTGATAATCATCAAAAATGTGTAATTTTTGCTTGTGGTTTACTTTCGAAAGAAGATGTTGTTTCATATAAGTGGCTACTGCAAGCTTTTCTTAACACTCATATTAAGGAGCCGTACCTTGTTTTAACAGATCAAGATCCTTCAATGTTAATAGCTATACCAGATATGTTTAAAACTGCTAAACACCGGCTTTGTATGTGGCATATAATGAATAAACTTCCAACCAAGGTATTTATATATATAATTTTTTTTAGTTATTATTATTATTATTATTATTATTATTATTATTATTATTATTATTATTATTATTATTATTATTATTATTTTTATATAGATCGGTTCTAGTATATGTGAAGAAGGAGGATTTAAGAAACGTCTATGTTCTCTTGTATGGAGGGAAAGCGATAAACCTGTTGAATTTGTTCAGAAATGGGAAGCTTTATTGGATGAATTTGATTTGGATAAGCATAAATGGTTGAATGATATGTTTAACATAAAAGAACGTTGGATCCCTGCTTATTTTAGAGATATCCCAATGAGTGGTTTGATGAAAACTACTTCACGATCTGAAAGTGAAAACTATTTTTTTGGTCATAATTCTAATTGGAGTTCTACTCTAGTTCATTTTCTTTTTCGTTATGAAAGTGCCTTAGATCAACAAAGGAATAATCAACGTGTTCTTGATAATAATTCAAGAATTAATAGACCTTCATTGAAAACCAATCATTTAGTTGAACAACATGCTGCAGAATTTTATACTCTTGAAGCATTCTATGTGGTTCAGGCTGAGATTGTTGCTTCTATTGAGAGTTCTACTGGGTCTATGAAAAACTTGGGTTATGTAAAAGACATTGATAAAGAGTGGTTTGGAGAGTTTAAGGTATTGTCTTTTTTAAATAAATAAGTATTGTGAAGATTTTTTTTTTTTTATTTTTAAATTCATTATAAATTGGAGTTAATTCTTTCATTTACTTTTTTCAGGTTGATTATGATGAAGGAACTCGTTCAGTTAACTGTTCTTGTCTACATTTTGAAAGACGTGGTCTGTTATGTCGTCATGCTTTTTATACTCTTAGAGCATATGGTATTAACAAGATTCCTAAACAATATCTTTTAAGACGTTGGAAAAAAGAAGTTGTTGTTTTACCTCTTCTTGGATCTTCTTTTAAAGCAAATGGATCTTCAGGTAGTTGTATTTCTAAAATTTATTCTAAAGTGAATTCTATAATCAATCATTGCGGATATGATGAAGAAAAACTGGGTATATTTTTTGAAAGATTGAGCATCTATGAATCTGGATTGGAATCATCAACTGTTACACAGTCTTCAGGAAATAAAGAGGATAGTATATCATCTATGATTGGTATTCCTAAACCTGCTGCTCTTGATGTTTTTCCTCCTGATATTGGATCAAATAAGGGTGGCGTTACTGGTGCAAGATATAAACCTTCTAATAATGATGTCAGATTTAAAGATCCTAAAGAATGTGGGAAAAATTTGAGAAAGTGTAGAATCTGTAACATATTAACAGATCATGATTTCAGGAATTGTCCAAAGAATCCAGACAGGAAACTTCTTAGTGCTAAGAAAGACATTAAGAAGTCGAAACGAACCAGAAAGAAAGTTAAAAGCAAATCAAATAATGCTAATGCTGAGCATGGTACTGAAGAATTTAACTTTAAGGAGTAAGTTAACTTATCGTGTCCACGTCGGTTTTGTTAAGATTTGAATATGTATTATTTTTTTTTTATTTTTTTTTTAAAGCTATAAAGTCAAATTTATGTACTAGGATATTATCAATGTTATTTCTTTATATTTTTTTCATTATTTATTTTTATTTTGTTAAGTTGTAATGTTGATTAAGTATTTTATTTTTTAAAGTTTATAAAGTGAAATTCATACTCTGATATTAAAAAATTATGTACTGCGATATTAAAAAATTATGTACTGTGATATTAAAAAATTATGTGATTTTTTGTTTTAAAATTAATTCATTAAAGCATTTTAACACAAAATATGAGTTTGATACAACTCGTTTTTTCATCAGAAGATAAAGTTAAAAACACAAAATATAAAGTTTACAAACATAAATACTAATTTAGTCTTCATCAGAGTTGCAATTATCTTGAGAATCTTTATCTTGTTCTTCTCCTTGATCACCCATCTTTTCAAGTTTTGCTACTTCTTTCTCATATTCTTTTAATGATGGAGATTTCTGATAATCATAGTCATCTTCAGATTCATCAATATACTTTATTCGTTTAAAAATATCCCAGTCATATTCTTCTTCTTCTTCTTCTTCTTCTTCCTCCTCCTCCACCTCTTCCTCTTCTTTAACTTCATTTTCTTCTTTTTTAACTTCAATTTCTTTTTTAACTTCTTTTTCTTCGTCATTTTCCTTTTTTTCTCGATTATATTGTTTCCTTTTCTTATTGATATTTTTGTTTTCCATTTTTTTCTTTTTTGTGTTTTTGCTTTATGTGTTTTTTTCACAAATTTTGCTGTGATATTAAGATATTTATACATAAATTAAAATAATCAAATTGTTTACTGTGCATGTAATGATTGATTAAACAAACAACTTGACCCGCCTAATTTATTATTACGACTATTGAGGTTTATGAAATTGTATCTTATTAAAATGTTATAAATATCACACAACATAAAAGAATTGATTTAATTAAATATCATAATAAGTTTCAGTGAATTATCAGAGTATAAAAAAAAATAGATATCACAGTAGATAAAAAAATATTATATTAACAATATTCTGATTAGAAAAGGTTAATTCTAGTAAATTTAATTGAATATTTACATGATTAATGTTATTATTTTATTAAATATCATTTTTTTCTTTTTGCGTTTTTGTTTTATGTGTTTTTTTTCACAAATTTTGCTGTGATATTAAGCTATTTATACATAAATTAATATAAGCAAATTGTTTAGTCTGCATGTAATGATTGATAAAAGAAACAACTTGAGGCACGTAATTTATTATTACGACTATATAATAAAAAGTTAATTCTAGTAAATTTTATTCAATATGTGATATCAGAATATTTACATGATTTTCATGTTACTCCGTATTATTTTATTAAATATCACACTAGATAAAAAAAAAATACATAGCCGATGGTTACACCATATCATTAATATTACAAAGTTAAAAGCATCTCTTTTTCCGTCTATATAATGGATTCAAACGATCTCAACGTTGTGGGACAAAATGTTTAAATTTTCGTCATGCACCAAGCCCATCTTCATCAAGTGTCCAAAGTTATCATTGCTTGCGATGTCACCATGTTTCTTTGACGATGTCGTTGGTTGCAATGTTCATTTCACCAAGGCCATCTTCACATTGTAGCCTTGGACGCTTTTTATATTTCGGTAAAATATCTAAGTTTCTTATCAAATAAAAAACCATAGTATATCCTCCAGGATCATGAATAACCAATTGGAAAAAAAATAGTAAATTCAAATACATAATTTTCAGTAAGAACAATTTTTGTTTTTCTTGATTTTTTTTGTTTTTTTTTTTTTTTTTTGGTGAACTAACTTTGTTATTGAAGTGTAGGATAGATATGGTTGTAATGTTAGGTTTTTATAACAAGTGAAAGTTACTTTTTTTGATGTGATTGATGGTTTGTAGCTCGAGGCAAAATAATATATTAATATTTTTTTTGAAAGAATGTAAACGAAATGTAAAAATAATATATCAATATCTTTTGGTCGAATATCTTGTGATTTGTCAAATCATCACTACATCGAGCTACCAAAAATGTCAGAGAAATTATCTCTGAATAGACGTGAATATTTTTTGTAATTGATCATCATTTTGTTTATCAATATAGTATATATATTCGAAATATTATTACAATGAAATTAAAAAGATATATACTAAATTTTTTGAAACTAGGCTTGATCAATTGTATATTTACGTTAAAATAATATAACTCAATTAAAATTATCTAGTAAATTAAATATAAACAAAATATACTTATAAAAACATAAATTTAAAAAAGAATATTAATTAAAAACTATATTAAAATTAAATGTTAAGCTGTTGACATAAAGTGATATTTTTAAGTCTCGAGGAGGTACTTTTTCAACACTATAATTAATATCTGACATGTATGTTAGTGTCTTATACATCTATCTTTCAAATTATTTAATTTACTGTGATATTAAAAGAATAATATTATAACACGGTACTAAATAAAATTACAGATATATTAAATTTAATATCACAGTACATCAAAATTATTTATATAGTGAAAATATTTAAAAATTAAATTTTAAAATTAAACATAATATTTGACAAAACATCATTAAATCGAGACATAAAAAAATGTCAGAGAAAAAATATTGCTGTAGACGCGAAGATTAAAAAAATTAATTGTCAAATTTGATTCTAATTTAAAAAAATAAATAAATATATAATTAATTTTGTTATAATTGTTATTTAACGTAAATATACAATTTACATTCTTAAACTTTAATATTATTTATAAATATTTACTTTAGCCTGATATTAGTTTTTTCCTTATATTTTTTATTTATATATTTTTAATTTTCATCTTAACTATGTATTTTACGTTTTTAAATATTTAGAAAACCATCGTATGTCTAACTCTGATATTAAGAAAACCATCGTATATTTGGAAATCTATATTAAATAACTAACTCAGATATTAAGAGACTTTGATATTAACATAGTATCATATATTAAATAACTAACTCTGATATTAAGACAATATCATATATTAAACAAACAAAATCTTATATTTGGAAAAATGTTAATATTTTCTATTAGACATTCATTTTAAAAAACTAATTCTCAAATTGGTTTAGACTATGTTTTAGAGAATGTCATATATTAAGAGAATTAAATCTGATATTAAGGCAAATATGGTATTGCCTTAATATCAGATTTAATTGTCTTAATACAGTATATGATAATCTCTAAACAATAGTTATTATTAATATCAGATTTAATAACAGAGTATTAAGTTACTTGTTTAATAGTTTGATATTAAATCTGATATTAATATTAATAAACAAGAAACTCTGATATTAATACAATATTAATATTATTTTAAACAAAACTAACTATTATAAAAAAAGATGTTATTTTAATTATGCTGTAAGAAAAGTTACTATAAATGATGACTAAAAAAAGCAATATTAATGAAAAACTATATTAAAATTAAATGTAAAACTTTGACATAAAGTGATATTTTGAGTCTCGAGGAAGCTCTTTTTCATCACTATAAATTGTATGTCAGTTTCTTATACATCTATCCTTTCAACAGAAAATCAAATGTGATATTAAGACAATACTAAATAAAAATAGTGTCATATTAATTTACGGAGATATTAAATTGTTATTAATATTATTATAATTGTTACATTTAATATAAATATACAATTTACAATTTATAATTGTTATTAATATTATTATAATTGTTTCAAATATAAATATATAAATATAAATTATATGTTTAGATTCTTTCAATGATATTAATTTATTATTTTTCCTCGATATGCAAACCATCAATCACATCAAAAAAGTAATTTACTCTTGTTATAAAAACCTATCATTACAACCATATACAGATTCTAAACTTTCGTCACAAAGTTAGTTCATCAAAAATAAAAATTACTGAAAAATTATGTATTTGAAAAATTGTTATTCATGATCCTGGAGTATATGTTATGGTTTTTTATTTGATAAGAAACTTAGATATTTTACCGAAAGTTATATAGATGAAAAAGGGGTATTTCAAAGTTGTATAACTTCATTTGAAATTATCTTTTTTGTCTATTGTGTGTATCTTAACAGTAGTCACGCAAGACGTACTAAAACTACATGCGGTGAAGGAATTGCATGATCTAGTTCAGAAAAATCATTATTGATTTTCTTCTGAATGAAGATATCGATGATAGCCGTCACATAGAAGAAGCCCCAACTACAATACAAAAAGTTGGGGACACTTGATGAAGATGGCGTTGGTGCGTGATGAAAGTTTAATTATTTTAACTACTTATGTTTCGCCATGCTCATCAGAATGAGCATGAGTAACATATTAGGCATTTCTGAAGAAAAATATTGGTTGTACTACAAACAAGTCGTTTGAAGGACAACCAATATTGGTTAGCTTCTTACTGGTCCGTCCATAAAATTTGAGCACAAAGGAAGAGAAGGACAGTACAATGCATATAAGAGCACAACTTGGAGAAAATACAAATAACATTTTATTGGTATGCCACTTCTGCGCAACATCGTACAACTCCCCAATAACATACCAATAACTAAAACATCCTCCCTCATAAAACACCATTGAAATGTTTTTGAGTCCCTCAAAAATACCACATAAAAAATACACACTCACTCACAATATAAAAAAAAAAAAAAAAAAAAAAAAAAAAAAAAAAAATGGTTTGAACAATTGCATTGGCTGAAAAACGTTTGGCTCATGGATAACAAGATGCTCTGGTATGGCTGGCATACGAATGGCATGCATTTGGCACACCAATAGCACCCCATACATTGTGCTCTTAGAAATAATATTATTCAAAAGAAATCATGTAATATATAACTTTGTAATATTAATTATATAGCGGAATCATCATCTATGTATTTTTTTTTTACTGAAATAACGTTAATCATGTTGAAAAATATACTTGATAAATTATATTAAGAATATTGTTAATTTAAATTTTTTTTATCTAATGTGATATGTAAATAATTGAATCAAGAGAATATCAGAACTTGTAATGAAGGAGCTGTAACTATAATTAATACAATTTATATTTTTAATTAATTTATACAATTATAGTGGTATCTATTTTTTAGTTTTAGTTTAAAAAATATAAATTTTTTATGTATAGTATAATCTATTTTTTTTTAATTTAATTGTTATAAGAATTATATTAAATAG
>BPTQ01000005.1:347438704-347449012 GCA_019973895.1 Chrysanthemum seticuspe | reverse complement strand
TCTTTAAAGTTGCTTTTGACAATACACAATACAAATGAATATAATTATTATTTTTCATACTTATAGTTATTTAAAAAATTAAATATAACACTTATTATTATTAAATTAATATTTAACTACTAAAAATTTTTACCAAATCTAAATTTAAAATTTAACATTTATTATGTCAATATATTATTACAATCATATTATTAACTTACTTAATTACTACTTTGATATTATGTCAATAATAATTGTAGTGATAAACTATTACTCTGATATTATTAATTTACTTAACTACTACTCTGATATTATTAACTTACTCTGATACAAAGGCTGCTTTTCTTATTTTTTGAAAACTTTAATTGAAAATTTAAAGCATTTTTTAAGTTGGAGGGTTTATTTGCAATAAAAAGTCTATTCAGTTACAATATAAATAAGTCTATTCAGTTACAATAAGATACCATCTCTGCTCTAACCCTAATCATCCTCAAAATGTCTCAAACTCCAATTATCAATGAACTCAAAAACGTTTTTGGAACTAATCAACTACATAACTTGTTCAAGTGTTTATTTAATCAAGAAGTTACAGATGAAGAAGGGATTATTCAGTGGCTTGGCGAGTGTAGAACTGAGTTGGTTACTAAGGTTGAAAAGCGTATAGAGGCAATGACTGAGGTATTGTCTCTTAATTTCGATGAAGAAGAAGCTGCGGATAAGATCTATGACTCCCTGAATGACATTCAGGTCATGGAGCGTCAATTGTTGGATTCGCTTGTTGGCATTTTGATTGATATGCGTGCAATTGTCAATAAAAAGAAGGAGCATATCACCAAGATGGAGAAGTTTGAAGATGAAGAAGATGAAGAAGACGGAGAAGATGATGGAGAAGATGAAGATGAAGAAGTTTGAAGATGGGGGGTTTGGCTGTTTAAATCTTTTTGTTTTAATGATCTTTTGTAGTTTGGGTTGTTGCTTTGTTTGTTGGTTGTTCTAGAAGTTTTATGCAATTTCGTATTATGTAGTTCGAATTTATGGTTTAAAATTTATAATTCAAGTATATATTAAAGTTAAACAACTAACTATGATATTAAAGATAATATTAAGGCAATATATATTAAGACAACTAAACTCTGATATTTAAGATAATATTAATATGTATACGTCATAGGCCTGACTATGATATCAACAGAATATCATATATAAAAACAACTAACTATGATATTAAAGACAATATAAATATGTATACGTCATAGAGCATCTCACATTGGTTAAATAGTCATAATTGAAATAAAACACATCATAACCCTGATAAACATCATAACTTAAGTAAAATTATTTAAGTAATTTATATATATTAAGACATCATAACTCTGATATTAATATAATATTAATATGTATACGTCATAGGCCTGACTATGATATCAACAGAATATCATATATTAAAACAACTAACTCTGATATTAAAGACTATATAAATATGTATACGTCATAGAGCATCTCACAATGGTTAAACAGTCATAACATCATAAATCTGATAAACATCATAACTTAATTAAAATTATTTAAGTAATTTAAATATATTAAGACATCATAACTCTGATATTAATATTTTTCTTTTTGAAACATTCTGATATTAAGTCAAATGCTTAAGACTTATCTGGTTTCATTTTTTTCCTACAAATAGTATTTAACACACTTGCAGATCTTTTCAATCCTGAGCTAGAGCTTTCTTTATCGAGTACCTCCACTGTTTCTTTTTTATGTCCCTCTGTATCTATTTCTTCCTTAGCTGTCTTATACATCTTCTCAACTTGATCATCTGGTATATGAGACAATTGATTCTTTCTGCAACCCTTTATATTCTTTAAATAAGTTTCATGAAACATTCTTCTTTGCTTAACAGTAGGTGGTCTGAGCTGCTTCTTCTTAAGTCTCTCAGCAACATATAAGTTCCTTCTTTCTTCCATGTACCTCTTTAACCATTCATTTTTTTCCTCGATAGTGTACATTTGCATGTCTTTCTGAGTTTGCTTGTTAGCAAGCACCATATGTGCATCACATTGAACCCTTTCTCCATCCCAAGCAACTACTAATGCTAATGTTTTAGCTTGTTTCTCAGCATCTTTTCTTTGTTTTTCAAGAAACTTTTGATTCTCTGCTTCATATGTAGCACCTAATTCACGAGCCAGTTTAGAATCTTCTTCAAATGTAGCACCTAATTCCTCAGGTATCTCAAGATCAGTATCTTCAACAAGTTTTCCTTTACCCTTGTTTATATCTTGTGTTGATGATTCTATAGCCCTAACAGGTGTAAAAGAAGGCTGTTGGATACTAATACCCTTAACAATTGGTTTTGATTTCTTCAAATCAATCATCACCTCTGCGACACTAGAAATAGTTTTATGGCCTCCAGCAGCACTTTCTTCAACAACATGTGTATATTCAACTGCTTTACTTTGGTGCTCCAAAACTACTTCTTTACCCATTTTATTCACTACTACAAAGTCATTCTTATCACCAAACTTTCTGCCTCTGCTAAACTTTCTGGAAACTTGTTTTCGACCATTCTCCTTCAAACTTGCTTCATAAGCAGTAGAAATATGAGCAGTAGGAACATTTTCTTTAGTAGTACTTTCATCCGCTGCAATTTCGTCAAAAACGTTTGAAGATTCTATCCACTCGTCTGCATATTTTATCAAACTTTCTTTATGCATATTAATATCATGCAGTAAGATCTTTGTTATATACCTACTTCTCAACACATCCAGCTGAATTTGACGATTTCGGTCATTTTCTTTTAAAAGACCTGTTTCCCATTGTTTGTCTTGATCCTCATAAAGTTCCATATGAATCATTGTATATAATCCACAATTAACTTTATCTTTCCTAGTTCTCCATTTTAGTGGAAGTACTTCAGCCTTTGAATCCAGCAAAAGTTCAATTTTCGGAGGATTGTGATGAAGCAAATAGGATGTTAACAGACTTTTCTGTAAAAATAAGAAATTAATGAGAACAACACAAAAAAAATAATGTTGTCTAAAATTACAATCATAATCAAAAAAATAAAGCAATTCTTACCACATAATCAAAAACATGCTTGTATTTATCATCATATGAAGCATCTGACTTACTGTTGTCTAAAATTACAGCACGACCATTTGTAATGTTGAAAACTATTACATAATAGTGCTCATATGCAAGAATTGGAAAGAAGACCTATTAAAAGTGAAATTAAAATTAAATAAACATGATTATTGTTATGTTAATATTAGTAATAGAGTACATCAGTAAAAAAAAAACTGATTAAAAAAATTAATGTCAATATTACCAGTTCAATTTTCTCCATTGACATAGCTTTTTTTTCATTTTGAAACTGATCTTCAACGTAGCTTCGAAACATTTGAGAATGGCCTTTTATATCTCTTTCATATTCATCCAGATCTTTTGGCTATTAAAACAAAAACAAAGTGCAAACTTACAAAAAACATATTTGTGTATAATAGAAGAAAAATTAAACATAAGTAAATAAAATAATAAAAGTTTTGAAAATGTTAACTTACAATCATCACTGTTTTGAAGTAATGTCTAAAACTTTTTAAAGTATCCTTTCTTAATTTTTCTTCAAAATTTAGGATACTGACAAAGTTATCGATTACTTCACGTTCGATCTCTGTCTCAGAAGCAAGACACTTGATATGAATTCTTAAAAGACTATTTACTTTCCCATATCTGAAAATCTCCTCCCTGTATAGGAACATATAGAAATAATATTAAATAGAATTAGATGTGAAAATTAAAAAATAAATTTTTTAGTTTTTACAAGAATAGTTTAAAGAACTTACATAACATCTTTCTCTGATCGGATAGAATCATTTTTGGGAATAGTTTTTCCACCTGTGACTTGAATTTTCGTATAGTCTCAACTCTTTTGTTCGTATATGGAGATTCAAAAATGATGCATGATGTTTTTCTTCGTTTTAGAACAACAGTAGAAACAGCTGTATTAACTTTTTTATCAGAAGTAGAACTCTCAGAAATATTTACTACAGCAGTAGAAACCTCAGAATATGATCTTGCTTTGGTTAAAGTGTCTTGAGGTGCTTCAGAAGATTGGTTGGATTTGTTTGAAAGATTGTCAACAATGTAGTTGTCGGTTTCCTTGTTTAGACATTCTTCTTCAGCCTTGGCCTGTTCTTCTTCGGCCCTCTTTATTTTCATTCTCTCTGCAGTCTCCAAAACATCATCATCTGTAACTCTTCCATTCTTATCATAACTATCGTATGCAGTATCTAACATCTGATCATCTTCATTTTGCTCTTCTTCAATTGGTTGTTCATAAAGAGAAACATCAACAGTAAGTGAATGTCTACTAGCAACACTTTCTTTTTTAGTAGCAGCACATTTGTCTTCTTCAGTTTCTAACATCTCAACATCTTCACCTTTCTCCTCTTCAATTGGTTGTACACCATCTTCACCAATTTTATCCGGTACATCGTCAATTTCTTTGAAATCTTTTCCATTTCCTTCAACAGATATATCTAAATTTGTCTTGGCATTGTTACTTTCTTTCAACGATTGTTTTGAAAAATCCTTCTGCAAACTTTGTTTATCAAGAGAAACATCAGAAGTAGGTGAATTTCTACTACCAACAGTTTCTTTTTTACTAGCAGCACATTCGTCATCTGTAGTTTCTAACATATCAACATCTTCACCAATGTTCTGCAGTACCTCGTTAATTTCATTGAAATCTTTTCCAGTTCCTTCAACAGATATATCAAAATTTGTCTTGGTATGGTCACTTTCTTTCAAACTTTATTCATCAAGAGAAACATCAGAAGTAGGTTTCTTTTGAGTAGCAACAGATCCAGCAGTAGGTAAATTTTTACTAGAAGCACGTTCGTCAAAAACATTGGTATATTCAACTGCTTGACTCTCTTGTTCTAAAACAACTTGTTTGCCAAAGCTATTCTTCTCAGTTTCAACCCCATGACCGATATTCACATCAATGCAATTTATCCTTTGTGCATTACTAACTTTCTTCAACTTCCTCAGTCTAGTTGTTTTTGGTCTCTTTACACCTTCCAAATATCTAACTCTCTGCTTCAAACTTCTGATCTCTGCATCTTGAGAAGTTGTGATTTGTTGGAGTGCAAGAACATCTTTTGTCAATTTTGTAGAGTTTGCAATCAATTCTTTTATGAGTTCTATACTATCCTCAAAATTTTGCGATTTGTTACCTAGCTGTAGAGGTGGATTAATGGAATTGTTATTATGTACAGCAAAATCCATCAATTCATTAGTTCCATATGTACCTTCATTACTTTCAGATGCGTTACTTTCCCTGATAGGTGAATCTGAGCCTCCCATATTAGCCATTTTGTTGGGGTTTCCACCATCTCCGCAAACAGATGTTTCCTTGGGTTGAGTCTTATTTAGCTTAGTACCCTTTTGTTCAGATTTCCTACGGGTATAGGTCTTTTTTTGTTGTGATGTTGTGTGTAAATTTTTGGATGTAGGGTGTGTATCAGCTTCATCGTCTGTTTGTGGAACGTTTATCATGTTTTGAAAAAGTAGTGTAACACTTCCAGAAAAACCTTTTCCATTTTTTTTCATAAAGGTAAAAACTTTGTTTGAGAGCTTGGGAGTTTTGTAAATTTGTTTATGAACCTTTTTTTTTAAAACTTGTTTATCCACAAAAATTTGAACAAACCTAGGATACAGAAAGCATTTACTTGTATCATCTAAATTTTTAATCATACCATCAAAAATCATCTTAGAAAATTTAAAAATCTTGTCCTGAGTCAAGCACACTATAGTAGAAGCTATAACTGTACTAAACTCATTCCAGCCTGTTGTTTTAGGACTTATACAATGCAGGATGGTATGGATTAGAAATTTCCATTGAGGTGAGAATAACCTTTTGTAAAATTTTAAAGAATCGTTTTTCTTCTCATATCCCATTTTTTCAAGACCTTTGAAAATAGCTGGGTTTGGCAGGCAGTCGACACCATTGTTATCTTCTAGTTTCAAGGAACTTCTAACTGATGATTCGGTTGACAATTATCTCTTCATCATCTACTAAAGCTCTAATTTGTACTTCCCTATCTATAGTTCTGGACTTAGCAGTTGCCCAAAATTGCTTAATGATCGAAATATATATAGTAGGATTTACTGATAATGCATACCTTATAGAGCAAGTGTTTAAAAAATCATTGATCTCAGCAAATCCTTCTGATTATGGTAATGGTTTTTTAAGTAAAGCAACCATGTTGTGACTTTCATGAAAGGTTCTTTCCGTCATTTTGAATGAAGCAGTTTACAAATATTCAATAATTGATGATGAGGAGAAAGATGAGAATTATCAAGGGGGGATAGTTCACAAAGTTTTGGTTAGCTTAGAGTTGCCCAAATTGCTTAATGATCGAAATATATATAGTAGGATTTACTGATAATGCATACCTTATAGAGCAAGTGTTTAAAAAAATCATTGATCTCAGCACAATCCTTCTGATTATGGTAATGGTTTTTTAAGTAAAGCAACCATGTTGTGACTTTCATGAAAGGTTCTTTCCGTCATTTTGAATGAAGCAGTTTACAAATATTCAATAATTGATGATGAGGAAGAAAGATGAGAATTAGCAAGGGGTTATAAAGAAGGAGATTCACAAAGTTTTGGTACCGCTTATTTTTGGGTTTCGCAATTTGGTCGCAATATAAGAAATAGGGCTTTTTTTTTGGTTCGTGAGTTGCATATAAAAATTTATAGCGGATTACGGATTAGTTTAGTTTAGTTTTTTTTTTTTTTTTTTTTTTTTTTTTTTTTTTTATTTCTCAAATTTAATTTATTAAAAAAAATATCAAAAAAGAAGATGAAGAAACATAAACATAAACATCAAATCACAAACATAAACATCAAATCACATTAAGCTTGAAAAGACAAACATAAACATCAAATTACATTACAAACATTAAGATCGGAAATAATCATAAGCACAATCTTAAAACACAATAATCCATGACGCGATTATTAATTTGTTTTTTTCAATGGACAATGTCTTGCATCATGATTTGCAACTTTCCCACAAATTCGACACTTCCTTTCATCTTGATTAGCCAATACATTTCCACTAGATGAACACTTTTTTTCCATTTAAATCTGCATCAAAGAAAAATGCATAAGTGTTAAAATAAAATTAAATAAACTAAGCAATTAAATAAGATATATATATTTTTTTACCTTTATTTGAATTATAATTCAGATCTAGATTATAGTGGAGCCGTGAAGGTAGGTAAACATATATTTGAGATCTGTATAAAGGAAGCCCAAAGTTTATAAAAGCAAAAATTTAAAAAGCCCAAATTGTTTTTTAAAGCCCAAAAGATATCAAATGTCAATATTTTTAAACCCAATAAAATATTTTTGTAAACGTGTCAATAAATGCACAAATATAACACCACCAATAATACAAGTGAAGATCATAAAACAAAACAGATTTCACAATGTTAAATCAAAGAGATGAATTTGTCGCATATAATGTTAAATCAAAGATTGAATCAACAAATAATCAAAATGGTAATTTTTTACTCCTATATTTACAGTTTTAGTTTGTATCTACTTTACATAACATATAAATTATTGAACTATTAGTGTTAAACATAGAATCAAAGATTTAGCATTATATGACTTTTAGAACATCATGTGATATGTTATGTTGTATGTTTTTGGTGTATCTTTTAGGCGAACCTGTTATATATAATTATGTAAAGAGGCTACTTCCATTTGTTATTCTGATATTTTAATATTGTTATTCTGATATTAATATGAACTTAATCTAAGTCATCGTTGGAAAATGCTAAATGTAAATTATCATAGTCGAAACTTTCAATGTCTTCTTTGTCCAAATCTTCTTCCACATCCGAAGATCTCTCTTGAATCAGATAAACTCCAGGCATTGTCGCAAACTCTTTCGCTTGATCATCTTTTAGTTGTTTATTTCTATCTGTTTGTGCTTCATCCCTTTTTTCATCTTCTTTATACATCTCCATTTCGATTGGGTAGTACCAATCGTCTGGATACCATAAATATATTTCCGCAGCACTGTTGTTGTTTTCTTCAACAATCTCTACATTGAAAGAACAGAACAATTTTACACTCATTTTTTAAATAAAACTTTCCTAATTCATACTCAATATACACTGTTGTTCTTGAATTATAAAAATTGCAAACCAGTCCTCATACCTTCTTTGATGGGTTTGTTATCTGCCTTTTGTTCTTGAATGCATTGTTTTCTGAAACAATAAAAACAAAACACTTTGTTTTCATATAAAGAATAAAAATTAAAGTAATAGAAAAATCGATTCAAAAAATCATGTTATACTTGCTGTCGTTTCCGTTTTGTTCTTCTTCAAAATCGCATTCGCTTCTTGATCTTTTGTTTGAAGCAGACATAATTTTTGTATTGTTCAAATATTCTACAAAGATCACAGGTATTTGAGTTGAATATGATGCAGTGGTAACTATTTTGCTGTTGTAGTTTTTATAATCATTTTCAGGAAAACCAAAACACTAATAAGTAACCAAAAGACTAATAAGTAACCTTCCATGACACTTATGTTTTGTAGATTAAAACAACAATTATTACATTGCACATATATAAATATCTTTAATGTTATATATTTAGCATGATTTTTGTTATTCTGTTATTGTTATTATGATATTAATATTCTTATTCTAAGTATGAAGATTATTACACTTTGATTTTTCTTATCGTTAGTATGATAGTTATTCTGATATTAAGTTTGTTATTCTGATATGAAGATTGTTTTGAAGTTGATTATATATGTGAATTATGTTAATCTGATATGAGGATTTGTTGAAGTTTGTTATTCTGATATGAGCATTGTTATTTTTGATAGTTTGTTATTCTGATATGACTATTTAATTTTCATATTTGCAGCTTATAATATATGTGAATTCAAAAAATATGAAGAGAATGACAAGGAAAAGAATTAAAATGATGAGAAACATAGTCAATTCAACAAGAATTTTTAAAAACAAAACACATTCAGCTATTCTAAAGATGAAATCAGTAGTTAGAAGATCTGAAAGGTTGAGTCTTCGGAAAGAAAAAATTCATATTAATTCAAGGAGAACATCATCAAGGATTATAAATAAAGTAAAATCAATTTCTAGTGATAGTGATCATGTTTCTGTCAATGAAAGTATACTAACAATCAGAACTAGGGGATCTCCAAGTCAACTTTTTTATCTTCTTTCTAATATGTCAGTGCAGCAACGCACTGTTGTCTCAAAAATGGGATTTAGTTCTTTGCTTGGAATGAAGATTTGTGTTATACCTTCTAGGCTTGGATTTAAAGCTGTTGATTGCTTTGATGAAGATAGTATGACTTTGAACTTGATGTGTGGAAACATTGAAATCAAAAGAGAGACAGTTAACGCAATTATGGGATTTCCAATGGGCAAGAAAAAAATAAATTCTATTAAAAGAGTACGAACAACCAACCCAACTATATTCTCTTGGAGAAACCAGTTTCATCGATTTAAAAATTCGAAAGAGACAAATATTCGTGTTACAGAAGTTGTTAATAATATTTTGGATAATGGTAACACTGATCGAATGTTTGTGTTAAACTTTCTTGTTGTCCTTTCGAGCTGTCTTTTTTTACCTGGGAGTGTAGCTTGCCAAAAGATACTGTCACTCATTCCAGATTCTGATGATGATATCATAAAATTGGATTGGTGTTCATATCTTTTAGATTGTTTGAAAGATAGTAAAAAAAAATGGAACAAATACGACACGAGTGATGCAAACTATTATTGTGGACCTATCACTTTTCTATTGGTATGATTTTTATTTTCTTTTATTTTTACATTCTGTTTTTGTTTATATATATATATATATATATATATATATATATATATATATATATATATATATATATATATATATATATATATATATATATATATATTTTTACAGTTGTTGTATGCTGAATCAATCTACAAACAACAAAAGATAAAAGGGTCAGACGTTCCTGCTATTGAATACTGGACTTCTGATTTGCTTTATGAGGCTCAAAAAGTAGACAGACTCTTAAACGAAGGTTTGATTAATATAACTTTTTATATGTATAATACATTTTTCTTTTTTTAAATTAAGTTTTAAATATCTTTGTTATATTCAATACATTGAAGATAAAGGACCAGTCAATGCGAATATTAAAGGAAAGAAGGGTCTGAAAAGTTATGAAAGATCTCATACTTATAGGAAAGTTAAAGGAAGAAAGGAAATTATAAGCGTAACT
>BPTQ01000005.1:347416072-347438098 GCA_019973895.1 Chrysanthemum seticuspe | reverse complement strand
TCCTAAACTGATCTAGCTTACAGATTACTAAAGAAATATGAGAAGATAGTTAATCCTATAAATACCAAAAATTAAGAATAACCAATACCAAAAATTAAGTAAATAAAAAATAAATATTTCTAATGAATATCAACAAATGTATACATCTCTGTTTATTACAATTACAATGAATCAAAGATATATTCTTTTTCAGCTGTTTTTTCTATTTTTCCAAAAAGTAGAAAATCTCATTTTCATGAACTTTTCTGATTTTATCTTTAGGCGAACTTGTTTTTCTTCTGCAGAAAGACTTAAAAATTCATTCGATTCAGAAATTATTATTTTTCTATGAATATTATTATCAGAAAGAAGCATTTTAGCAGCATATTTTTTTCTCAAAGTTTTGATTTGACCTTGCTGTTCTGGACTTTCATTTTTAAATCCAGACTTCCATTCTTCAATACTTTGACCATAGTATGTCTCCATATGTCTCATGGCAAAAATTGCACAATCATTCGAATTTTGTCTTGTTCTCCATGGCATTTTAAGTATACTTGGTTTACAGAACTTCATATATCGATCTTTTGGATGTTTCTTTCTTTTCAAATACTCGCAGAAGAAGTTTGTCTGAAAAAATAAATACAGGAATATAAATAAATATTAATAAACAAATATTGATTACAAACTCATTCATTCTATAGTCTGCAAAGACTCAATGACAAAACAGAACAAGTACATTCAAAGTTTTTGGGTCATATGTGTTAGTAGATTCAAAGTAGAGTCAAAGTTTTTGAAAAAGTAGATTCAAAGTTTTTGAACAAGAAGATTCAAAGACTCAATGAAATTTTGACATATATATACTGCATTTATGACAGAACAGAACAACTAGATTTTACTAAAAAAGTCAACATTTCATTTCAAAAAGGTTCTGACATATATATACTGCACTTATGAAGAGATCAAATGATGTTGAAAATGTTTTTAAAATTGGTTTTGTTAATTAGTTTATGAAATAAGCAATAAATCTTTAAGACAGATTAACAATACTTATATTAAAGTAAAATATAGCTCAACTAAGCTTAACACATATGGCAATTTCCAACCCCCTGTAGCAGCTTTATGTGACAATATAAACCTAACAAACTTGGGCACTTGCAGTACTTTAAATTACCAAAGGATCTAAGTAAAGTTTTTCAAAGTTTAGCATTTTCAGCTATCATCTATAGACTATCAAGTATTACATAAATTCCCAAAGTTGACATTTGTATTACTTTTACAATTCAAAGTCTAATCAAGTTTGACATTTGTAGCTATCAGAAATGTAAAAGTAAATGGTTAAAGTAATGCAAGCTAAATATGATTACTTACAAGAACCGTCGGTAGAGTTCCATATAATTTCTTTATTAACTCTATTTCAGAAACTTTGGAACCTTCACAAGTTTCTGTATCTGTTATCCTATTATCAATTATCTCAATCTTCTCATTCTTTAGATTGAAACAAATGATATAGTAATGAGATTCCCGAAGTATATTGAAAAACACCTACATTGATATTGAAAATATAAGTCATTTAAAATATATATTGTAGATAAACAGTTATTTGATTTAACAAATTTGTTAACAGAAAAAAAATAATCTAAATAACTTACCAAATCAACGTTTAACAAATTTGATAAAGAATCATCTTCAACGCATCCAGCTAAAAACAAATTTTCTTGAAAAGATTCATATATATCGTCTTTTGATGTACTTTCAATATTCAAAGAAATAGGCTGTAAAAAATATATATATTAAAATTCACTTATCTATGATAATTAAAAAAATAAAATAAAATAAAATAAAATAAAAAATCATACCGTAACTTGTGTGTTACAGAATAATCTTTTTGGAGCATTACTAGATAGTTTGCATTCTCTATAATTGAGCAAAATGCACCACATATCTACGATATCAGAAAATATCAATTGTTCATAATAAAAAGATTCAAATTTTACACGTTCTACTCCAAAAGGAAAATCTTGTAGCTGGAATACTGTTTCCCTATATATTAATAAACAAAAACACTAAAAAAGTTATATTTATAAACAAAAACACTAAAAAAGTTATATTGGTAAAAAAAAAACACTAAAAAAGTTATATTGTTTTAAAACTTACATTGGGTTTTTGCTCATACTGAATAATGCATTGGCTGCATTAAATTCTTCTGTTGATGCTTGAATATCGTCAAATTCTAAAATCATTTGACTTTCTTCTGGAGGTGTTAAAAGAGAAATAATTTCCACATTTTCCAGATTTGGTTTTTCTTCTGGTGGTGTTAAGTTAACATTTTCTAATGATTTACATAGTGTTACTTCTTCACCTGGATTTGAATAAAATTTAATACCCAAATCAAAAGAGGGTATTTCGTCAAAAGTTTGCTTCTCTTTTTCATGAATATTTGATTCAGATTTCCCAAAATCAAGCTTCTTTTGTTGATGACTTAAATGTACTTGACTTTCTTCAATTTTCAAAGAAACCGATTGAGATTCAGTTTTTTTAATTCTTAAATATTCTGTATTAAGCTTTACTCGTTTTACTCCATTTATCACACGATCCCACTCATCTTTTAATCCTTCGACTTCTTTCGAATTCGGAAAGTTTGATAATCCTTTCTTAAGTGAATCCTTCATTTCTATTATTAAAGTTTCCAACAAAAACAAGCTATTCTTTGTTTTGCGAACAAAGCCCTGTTAAATCATGATCAAAATATAAGATTAATTATATTTTGTTTATAAAAATAACTTTTTAATTAAAAGAAAATTATAAAAATATATTTGTATTAAAGATATACCTTTTCATCATCAACTTTTCTCAACATATCTTTTTTGTCTTCTTTCATTTCAATACATTTATTCTTAAAATCTTCACTATGCTTATTAACACGTTGGATACAAGTACGCGTTGATACATTTCCTTGTTTATCCTTAAATACCTGTAACTTGTATATAAGCAGTGAGTAATATTATAATCAAATTAATGATGAAGCTATGTTGACTAATATAATATCTCATATAAAAACAATTTATAAAATTTCGAAATCAAACAAATCAACAAAGAAACACACCATGTTCTTGCATGCAGAAGCAACATTTGATTCGCCAGCAATTATCTTTTTGCATTTTCCATCTTTTCCTAAAAAACAAGTATAACATTTAACTTTCTTTTAAACAAACATATGTTAATAGCAATAGAAATTCTCATAGTTTTATATGTGAAAGAAGCTAGAACATCTTATAATAAGATGAAGTTCCAATTGATCTTAACAATAAATCTACAAGTTGTAATAAGTAAATACGTATGTTGAGTACTTGAGTAATAAGTAAAGTCACACAAAAGAGGAATCCTATAAAATGGTTGCCTATTCTATAAATTGAAGTTATGTTGAGTAATATAATATATGATATGCAAATTTTTTTTAAAGCAACAAATATTTACTTATTATATTTAAAAAAAAATTAAAAAAAAAAAAAAAAAAACCTTTAAATTAACAGGTTGTTGAACTTCAAGTTTCTGATTCTTTTTTTCTTTCTCTTTATTTTCTTCTGTAATCACTTCTTTAGTCGTTAAGACATTTATTCCATCTTTCAGCTTATCCTTTGATACATCTCCTCCATCTTTTGGCTCATCATTCAACAAACTCTTTTCATTAGACGTATTCTTATCACAGTGACTTCTATCCACCAAGTAATCAAACTCTGATGCTTCTCTGATTCTTAGTAACTCAGTATCCCATGTTTTCAATGGTGGAAGAGAATAATCGATATCAATGAAATTGCATTGGATCTTTTGAACATAAAATAGCTGCAAAACGTAAATGAATAAATTAAAAAAAAAATGAAAGAAAAAAAGAAAGAAAGAAAAAAAGAATGAAGAGTAATTACCGTAAGGAATGTCAAAGGTCCACAATAATATGATTTTCTGTTGTTCGGATCCCATTCTTTTTTACACTTCTTTAAACAATCGATTAAATATCCACACCAATCCATTTGATTAATCTTTCCATTATCAGATGAAATAGAGTACAAAATCCTTTGATTTGAGGTACCGTCTTTCATTGCCTCAAATAATACAGTAGCAATCAAAACAAGTATATTCGTCATAAAAATTTTTCCTCTATTTTTTGTTTGTCTAATTCTTTCTACAACAGATTTTGGTTTCACCTTATTTGTATCTTTCTCCAAGGCTTTGAATTGCTTTCTCCAAGTTTTAACACATTTATCTTCACTTTTCACTCTCTCTGGTGGTCGTATTGGCATACCACCGCATGGAAAACCAAGGATTTCTTTAACTGATTCTTTTGTTATTTTAATATCTCCCTTCCAATGTTTCATTGTCATGGTTGATTCATCAAAGTTTTGTACTACATGTTGTGCCAATCTACTTGGAATGATATTAATTTTTAAATTAAGTAAACTTTCGAATCCCATCTTTTTTAAGACTTTGCACGCATTAGCATCTGATCTTAAGAATCGAACAACTTTAAATAATTGAGTTGGAGATCCCCTGTTCTTAAATACATCATTACTTTTAACCAATTTTGGAGTAGAACATTCACCTTCAAACAGTTTTTCTTGATGCTTCATACTTTCTAACTTCTTTTGTTTAACCTTTGATGAATCATTTTTCCTACTTCTTTGTTCTTCCTCTTCTGTTATATTAAATTCAAAATCTTCTATTCTTTTTTGTGCTTCATTTCCTTCACAATCTTTATCTTCTTTAGCTGCGTCATACTCAATATCTATTTCTCCATCATCATCATTATTATCATAATCATCATCATCATAATCATCATCATCATCATCATCATCATCATCATCATCATCATCATCATTTTCAGAATCTTCTTCATCGTTATCAGTTTCATCATCAAAGTTAAATTCTTCCTCTTCATCATCATCATCATCATTATAAACTTGTATTTCATCTTCTTCAATATCATCAGCAAGATCATATTCATTAGGTTCATCTTCTTCTTCATCATCAGTATGTTCGATGTCAATTGATATATCGTTATCATCAGATAAATCTGTGTTATATGTTTTTTCTGAAATAAAAAACATAAAAGATTTTCACATATGTACTTATAAATAATTTTATGTGTCATTTATCTTAAGGTGTATTTACAAAAAATGAATTGAAATGCACACAACAACAACAAACTCAATCACGCTTGGCCAAGATATCGGATAGACAGTTGACAGAGTAAAGAAATGATAGCAGGCAAATGACACATTGCAAAATTAGTAAACAAGGGAGTAACAAAAATATGAAACCGTCCAAAATCAAAAGAAAAGTGCACAAAATCAAATCGAAGACTAAAACAAAGACCATAGACTCAAAGAAGAGTAAGCAAACGCAACTGATTAACATATATCAACGCAATGGTAAGCATTAGACCTAAACTTATGGCAAACCAGATTTAAAAGTATAACTAGTTATTTGAAGTTATTCGTATAATTAGGGGGTAAAGGAGGAATTCTTTTTGATGATTATTCGTAAAACAAGTTTGCAATTAAGTTTGACTGCTGATACAAGTATTTGAGTATTCGCGCCACATTATCATCATTAAAACGAGTGACTATTGATACAAGTAAAACTAACAATTAGCGAATAATTCGAGCTTGCTAACAACTAAATACAATTATTGCCTAACAACTAAAAACTTCACCATCTTCATATTAATAGATATATATCATTTTTTGTAAATAATAACGATTTAACTATATTTTTATCATGTAAAATCACATAATTTAATGAACATAAGAGATTTCAAAAATACCTTTCCCTACTTGTCTTATTCGTCTTCTTCTTTTTGCTCTTCTTCTTGCAGGATCATCTTTTTCATAATAAGATTTTAGTAATTTATTAATAAAATTAAACTTCTTCTTCCTTCTATTACTTGTCGTTTTTGTTAAAGAAATCAGGACACCTATAATAACAAAATAATTACAATAATTACAATAATAATAATAAGACTAAAATACACCGTTGGTCCCTAAACTTGTAGTGGAGGATCGCGATGGGACGAAACCGGGCATAATCATCGCCACGGGTCCAAACAGTACCGATTAAATGCCAGATTGGTCCCTTGACCAATAACGGCGTTGTCAACGTTCCGTTATACCCAAAATAAACCCGTAATCATGGTACTGCTGGGGGTAGAATAGTCATTATGTGGTATACACTGTATAACCTGTCTTGTCAAATTTCCCGCCATATTGTACAATATAACAAAACCGGGTACTCATTGCTCATCCCCAAACTTGTTTTGGAAGCCTACCCAGAAAACACTAAGGCAATGTCTATCATAAAATCAAATAATCTGAGTAAGAAAATAACAAACAACCACCTTGGATTTACTCTGTGGCGAGTAAGGGAATATCCTTTATATGATGATCGTGAAACGGAGGAAAGATCTGCAGTCAGGAGATATTGTAAGACTTTTTTGGTTAGAGCCTATTACAATCATATGTTAGTACGAGTGATTAAGTTATTCCCCTTTTAGGTAACTTTAGCTTAACAAAGTTTTTGTACATTTTTTTATACAGCGGGTGAACCTGGATCGTTTAGCATGATGTTCCATTATGAAGGTACATTCAAATACTTTCCAGGTAGGATATATCAAGGAGGCAAGAAATGCCTTGTTGATCTTGTTGAAATAAAAGAGGTATCTGTTGATGAAATGGATGCTCTCATGACCCAAATCGGTTATGAGTCTGGACAAACCAATTATTTCTACTTTCTTAAGCCTGGTTGTACATTAGACGACGGTTTGTTTTCTTTCCGTGAACCTGCTAATCTAGACTTGTTGAAAGATGTTGTTATACAGCATAAGCTGATAGACGTATATGTTGAAATAGGGAAGACTAGATTAGAATTTTGTGAAATGTCCCCACAATCAATTAAGACTGTGTTTTGGGATATGGATGAAGATAGGAGAAAAGTTGCTACTGCGGCTATTCAATCATGTTGTAGACGGTTGGTGTTAGATGATATAGATAATGAACCTGCCCTAGATCAGTTTATCCAACTTACACAATTGCCTGTGGACGTCAATGATATTGGTGAAGCTAGCAATTTGCCAAACATTGAGCCACTCTTTTCCACCATAGACTGCTCATTTGCTAGCCAACCTGTTCAAAACAGTGAGCGTGCTTTAGTAGTTGTTGATGAGGACAATGCTCTAAAGGAGCCTGATAATGTTGAGGTTAATCTGTTTAGAGTGATTCAGGGGAAGGACTTTGACAACGGTGGAACAACACTAGTTGATGTCAATAACACCTTTGAGGAGCCTGAAAATTTTGAGGTTAATCTGTTTCAATTGACACAGGACAAGCATTTACACAAAGCAGGCAGACCACTACTTGATGTGAATAACAGCTTTGAGGAGCCTGATGTGGATGTAAGTCTGTTTCAACTGACTCAGGATAACATGGAAGAGGATCCTGTTGTTGATCTTAGTCTGTTACAAGCGAGTGACACTAGTGAATTTGGCAATGCAGTTGAACCAAATCAAGATAACACTTGTCAAGAGAATGATGCACAGCTTGGTATGCTACAAGTAGGTCAGACTACTGATTCAGGTGAAGAAGGAACAACATGTTATATAAGTGATGACAGGCAGTTGGTAAATGATTTACCTGTGATGGTTGATGAAGTATTTTGCGGTGACCATGTTAGTTTCCAACACGCACACTTTGCTAATGGCGTTTATACCACTTTTTTCTATACTGGTCAGGAGTTTGCTACTGCAGGGGAAGTAAAAAAGCTAGTAAGAGAGCATTCAATAGAAACTAGGAGGGAGTTGTTTTTTTTGAAGAATGACAAAACAAGAATAAGGGTCAGGTGTAGGGGTTGTGTTCCAGTTTCAGGCCCAAATGAAGGTCCTGGACTGAATATTGGCCCATCTAGAAGTCCATTAAGCAGAAGGGGTATAAGAGCATTGCTTTCTGCCAAAAAGGACCCTTCAGAAATACTCTGCCCATGGCTATTGTTTGTCGGCAGGAATGGTGAGACAGGTATCTGGTCGGTCAGAACATATAATGAGCAACACACTTGTTTGCAATCAAGGGAAGTCAGAGCTTTTGACCTTCGCTATATCTCACAGAAAATTACAGCACAAGTTGAAACAAATCCAGAGCTTCCTGTCAGGTCGGTGCATAATCAACTTACCAACCAATACGACCTTCAAGTGTCCCTGCAGAAGGTATTAAGGGCCAAAAACCTAGCTATAAAAGCCAATAGGGGTCAATTCAAGCTTCAATTTACCATGTTGAGAGATTATGTTCAAGAGTTGCAGAAGACAAACCCTAATACGACAGTGGAGATGAATGTGGAACGACCTCCGGATGAGTCTCTTCCAACCAGAGAATTCAAGAGAGTGTATGTTTGTTTAGGTGCACTGAAGCAAGGATTTAAAGATTGTGGGAGATCGTTGTTGGGGCTGGCTGCTTTTCCAATTCGTGGTCCTTTCAATGGTCAACTGATGACAGCTGTGGGAATTGATAGCAACAATGGTATATACCCTTTCGCTTATGCTTTTGTTGATTCAGATAACATAGGATCTTGGACTTGGTTTCTTCATTGTTTATCCGATGATTTAGCACTTGGGCCAATTTCAAGCATCACTTTTATTACTGACATGAATAAGGTACTCTCTTACTCTGTTCATGAATTTAAGTGTCACTGTTTTGAAACAGACAGTAAAGATATTTGATTTTGTGCAGGATATAAGTAGAGCTGTAGCAGAAGTTTTTGAAAGTGCAGAACACAGATTCTGTATTAAAAGCATACATGAGAAAATGAAATTGCAATGGAAAGGTAGGGCCTATAAAGACCATCTGTGGAAATGTTTAACAGCCTCAACTGTTGTACAGTTTCTGAAAGCTATGGCTGATCTCAAGAAACTTAATCAACCAGCCCATGATTGAGAAGAGTGATGGGCCATTAACACCAACTGCACAACACATGCTAGAGGCTATTCAGAAAGAGGCTGTTAAGTATAATGTGTTATGGAATGGGGGATCTAAGTTTCAGGTTAGTGGACCATGGGGTGACCAATGTGTAGTTAATGTTGTACACAAGACTTGTACTTGCAGAAGGTGGGAGATAACAGGTTTACCATGTAAACATGTTGTTGCTACCAATTGGAATATGGCTTTAAATGGCCAACAAGTCAGAGCTGTAGAAACATGGGCTCATCCTTGTTACTATCTTCTCACTTGGGAGGCTACCTACAAACACCATGTCCAGCCTATAACTAGCAGTGTACATTGGGAAAAATCAACTATGCCAACAACAATTGTTCCACCGAAATCCGAAACAAACCCGCCTGCCGCAAAAGGTAGAAAAAGAGTTAGGATAGCACCTGAAACTGAAGAGATTGTGAAGGATGGTAAGCTGTCAAGGGCTTGGAAGAGTGTCAGGTGTAGTATTTGTGGCATTGCTGGACACAACCGGGTAACATGCCTAGGGATGGTGGAGCTCAACATAGTGGAAATGCCAATAAGGTAAATGTCAAAAAGGTGCCTACTAAAGCTGCAGGAAAAAGAAGACATCCTAAATGTAAAAAGGTAGCAGCAGATAAAGAAGCTGAAGGTACGGGTGTTGTTCTAGAAAGCCAAGTTAGTGCAGTTCAAGGAAGTGGTGTTCAATCTACAAATCAAGAGCCAGGAACTGAAGATCCCATCATACATGATGCATCCCTGTCACAATCCCAGCAACTTCAAGCTGAACCATTTGCCGATCCCATCATGCATGAGCAATCCCAGTCTGAGATTCAGTCAAGTGATGTTCAAGCAGTTTCTGCTTCAACCCAGCCTGCTACACGAAGAATGACTAGGAAGCAGGCTGCACTGGAAAGAATGATGGCCTCACCATAGGTCAAATCTGTTATGCTAATTATCTAGACAATGTTTCATCTAGTTTACTATTTATTTTCTATGGACAAGTTATGTAATCTAAAAACATATCTGTTTGTGGGTGTGTAACTGTAGCGCTCATGCTTTGAAAAGTATGCAATTTTATGCAGCTGGAATTATATCCATTTGCATTAACTATGAAACCATGTCATTATTGTGTATTTTTTGAAATTGACTAAGCTTGATGTGTGAATTGTTTGCGTCAAAAGTAACCAAAGCTAAAATAGAACATCATAAGAATGTTGACATTTAAAAGTCAACCCCAAAACACATTGCAAACCATCTGCATAGCCATGAGGCATAGAAAATCAGAAACAAACAAAACTGAATACTTCATAACAAGGTTACTACAATTCAAGATACACAACATTAACCAACTAGCCTCATTACATAAAAGGTTAAAACGTTATCCCAATGCAAAAACAATGAAGAACAACATCCAACTTAGCACCATGTAAATCTTCCACTTCCACACATCACCTTGAGCAGCTACTAATCTTGCCTCAAGCTCATTTCTCCCCCTCAAAAGTCCTGGTATGATCATTCTTGAACGAGCACAGATTTCAGGATCATACCATCTTATCCACCGACAAGAAGACCCCTATTGTTGGTTATGACAAGTCATTAAACAACCACCATTGTTACAAACTTACACAAGAAATATTAAGACGCACTTACTTGAACAGGACAACCAAAGAATCGACGCCCTGGGTTGGCAGAGGTCCACGAAGTACGAATAATAGCTTGCTTACCACACCAGCAACGTACCATCTTGAAACAATTATCTTTTTGAAGAGGACGGGTTTTGAAGGATAGTTTAGGGATGGGTCATAAATGTAGATCAAACCTTGTTACACACATATACTAGCTACATTCACTGTAGAACGGTTTTATTTAGTACGCTACAGTGAAAGACGGTTTTGCCCTCACCAAAATAACGTTGACAACGGCAGGATTGGTCAAGGGACCAATCTGGCATTTAATCGGTACTGTTTGGACCCGTGGCGATGATTATGCCCGGTTTCGTCCCATCGCGATCCTCCACTACAAGTTTAGGGACCAACGGTGTATTTTAGTCTAATAATAATAATAATAATAATAATAATAATAACAAAATAATAATAATAATAATTATAATAATAGTACCAGTGTTAATATCAGAATAACTATCATAATAAGGATATTTTTAATATCAGAGTAACTGTATTAAGTAGTTATTCTGATATTATACATGGTAATATCATAAAAGGTTGTAAGATAAACTAAGCAAATATACCTAGCAATTCTGCGATTTGAATAACAGAATTTGTTGTCAAATTATGATTTCTTTTTTTCTTCGCCATCAATTTTTTTTTTTTTTTTTTTTTTTTATTGGGACCTGGAATTTGATTTTTGGGGTTTATGTTTTTATGAATTGATATAAAATTAGGAGAGAGAAAATGCATTCATTTAAGTTAAATATAGTGGGTGGTTGATTTTTTTAACCCGATCAGTATGGAAAGATAAAAGCCGAACAATTTTTTTTTTCTTTTCTATTTTATGTGATATTCAAGTTTTTTACGTTTTATTTTTGTTTATAATGTGATATTATCAAGGTTTGCAAAAATCGTGAATCATATTGACTTTTTTTTGACAAGTTTTGTGTAACCCCGGAAAGATTTTTCTTAAAAACATCTTGTAATAGATATAAACAACGATTATAAGTGACTATATTTGTTCAGGGTTGCAAAATAATGATCGGTGATAAATCATATTGACATTTTTGGCAAGCTTTTCGTATTTTACCTTAAAAGCATCTTGTAAATAAATATAAACTGTGATTAAAACTAATTTATTACGATATTAATGTATTTTCCGCAAGATTTGCAAGTTTTTGATAAGTTTGAGCATCGTTAACGACAGTTGACTGACTTGTTTGAGTGATTTACACAAATTGGAAAGGTCGGTGGCTCAGTAGTGTGTAATCGGTGATTAATCGGCCTTGTAGTCTTTTTGTAGACTTTTTTTGAGACCTTCGATATTATAGAAACTTAAAGATTAAAAATGTGATTTCGAGTAATCTTATTTTTTATAAATATAGTTGTTTGATAAACAACAACAAATTGAGCTATCTATATATAGTTTGTTAAAATAAGATTACATTTTTTTCTTTATTCTACTTAAGGTTGAGCTATCTGATTTGATCGATTGGACAGACCAATAAAACCGATCAGATAGGTATTTGTCTGGTTCAAATATACAAAGTAGTGGATGTACAACCTAATTCGTTGAGCCCATGAGTCATAGTCAGTTCTGTCAAGCATGGGTGGACGAGTATCTGATCCAGCTGCTTGAACGTCCTCAGCTATAGAAGAGATGATTGTAGGCACGTTGGTAGACATGTTTACAAATTACACAGGATTTTATAACTCTATGATTAAAACGGGAAATAGATTCTTTCACGGGATTTTACTAAATCAAGAGAAAACCGTATCAAAAACAATAATCAACCAAGTCGCTATAAACCTTGACAACAAGTCACTAAGTCACCAAGTCGCTAAGTAACAACTCGCTAAAAGCACAAGTCGCTATGAAACAAGTCGCTAAAGCAACAACTCTTTAAGTTTACAAGTCGCTAAAGAACAACTCGCTAAGTGGGCAAGTCGCTAAGGAACAACTCGCTAAGAGGCCAAGTCGCTAAAGAGCAACTCGCTAGTCACAACAAAGTCAAGTCGCTGAGAATAGTAAAGACAAGTCGCTACGTTGAACAAGTCGGTAGCCGAAGTGGTACATCCACTACTTTGTACTATTTGTCGCGTTGTCTCAATAGTACTAGAATAATACAAACATGCCTCTTTTTTATACAAAAGTCAATAATGGTATCCATCTTTTTGCTTAAAGCCTTGCATAATAGTCCATTTTGTTAGAAGCCCAATTTCTTTTTTTTTAAAGCCTTGCATAATAGTCCATTTTGTTAGAAGCCCAATTTCTTTTTTTTTAAACCCAAATGTTTTTTTAGACGTAAATGTTATAACGCCCAAAAACATGATCCACTATCACAGTCACTTCTCTTCTAAATTATCAAACACACTCTGATACCTTCACAAAACTAAAATTTCCAGAAAAAATCAAATTGCATTCAATGGATCATCCACTACATATTCAGAATACTTTAGAAAACAAAGGAATTAAAAATGTAACGAATCATATACTGTTTTGTTATAATTTTAGTTTAAGTTCTTATAATGTTTAATTCTAATATTTTTATTATTTAAGAGGCCAAGTCGCTAAAGAGCAACTCGCTAGTCACAACAAAGTCAAGTCGCTGAGAATAGTAAAGACAAGTCGCTACGTTGAACAAGTCGGTAGCCGAAGTGGTACATCCACTACTTTGTACTATTTGTCGCGTTGTCTCAATAGTACTGGAATAATACAAACGGGCCTCTTTTTTATACAAAAGTCAATAATGGTATCCATCTTTTTGCTTAAAGCCTTGCATAATAGTCCATTTTGTTAGAAGCCCAATTTCTTTTTTTTTAAAGCCTTGCATAATAGTCCATTTTGTTAGAAGCCCAATTTCTTTTTTTTTTAACCCAAATGTTTTTTTAGACATAAATTTTATAACGCCCAAAAAACATGATCCAATATCACAGTCACTTCTCTTCTAAATTATCAAACACACTCTGATACCTTCACAAAACTAAAATTTCCAGAAAAAATCAAATTGCATTCAATGGATCATCCACTACATATTCAGAATACTTCAGAAAACAAAGGAATTAAAAAATGTAACGAATCATATACTGTTTTGTTATAATTTTAGTTTAAGTTCTTATAATGTTTATTCTAATATTTTTTATTATTTTTTTTTCAGTTAAAATCTTTTATTCCGGTTCTACTAAAAATAAAACTGGAGGTTAGTTTTATTTTTCTGTTAATCTTAACAGTTTGTTATTAATATTCCAATTGATTTTCCTTTTTAAATCGATCATTATTGACTGTGATATTAAACAAATTTGTATGTTAATAGTGTTTTTTTTATGTTTTTTAGATGTAACTTTGGATGTACAGAAGAATAAGAAACGTAAAACGAGTACTGAAGGTTATTATTTATATTTTTTATAAATAATTATATACTTATTTTTTATTTTAATTAAAAAATTATTATTACATATTAGATGAACCACAATATTTATGCAAAGAAGATAGACGAAAAAAGAAGAAGGTAAACTATGCAGTTGAAGGTATGTTAATGATTTTTATTTGAATTATAGATTACTTAATTAGCTAGAAAATTTTATCTATATTCTGTGTGTGATTTACTTTCTATTTTTAGTTGAAGGACTTATTGGATATCTAGCAAATGATCAGTATATTTTTAGTTTTGTAACTTTGCTTGTAGATTCAGTTCATGATGTTTAATTAATATCACAATACACTGCAAAATGAATATTTGTTGTTTAATTTCGAATAGAATGCATTGTGTACGTTTACAAGTGTTAGTAAGATTGATTAGATTTGATTTCCAACTATTTGTTATATGATACAAGTAAAAATCAAAATATACTCAAATTATGTCTTATAAACACTTTGTCTTAGTTACTTTCATCATAAAGGAGTGTTTGGTTATGGTCATGATTCTCTGTTCTAGGGTGTTATGAGTAAGTGATATTGGTTTAGATAGTTTATTCTTTGGTTACTATATAGTCATAAGTTGCTTTAGATAGTTCAGGAGTCCTTTGCGACAGGAACATCCCATTTAAGTTAAAGGGAAAATTCTATAAGGTGGCGATTAGACCGGCTATCTTGCACGGCTATCTTGTACGGCTATCTTGTACGTCTCTAAATGTTGGCACATGCTAACAGGGTAGAGGTCGCAGAACTGAGGTTGCTCTGAATGTTGGTCTGAATGTTGGTCTCGTTGGAAGCAGTCTCTCTACACACGGGTTTACCCTGGTGTAGGGGTAGGATCTGTCTACATTTTACCTCCCCCATTCCCTGCCTAGGCGGGATTGGGTATGTTGTTGTTGTTGTTGTTGTATTTCTTTTTAAAAGTGAAAATTAGGATTCGTCAATAATTTTTGTTTTATTTTAAGAATTTTATTTCAAAGTTTTTGCGATTCTAGACTCTGTAAGATAGTCTTTGATATACACAAAATTATTATGGCTGTTTGGTATTCGCAGTCATGTACTCTCGGTTGGTCAATGTATTCCCTATCGATCAATCCTGCAACAAAGTAAGGCTGTTTGGTCAGAATACAAGCATACTATAAAATACACATATTCCTCCAAATAATACCCAATCTGAACCGTATCCCCTGAACATCTATACTTTACAAATATTTTTACACTTAGTTTTACAACTAATTATAATTGATTTAATTAGGTAGAAAATTTTATCTATATTCTGTGTGTGGTTTAGTTTATATTATTTAGTTGAACGACTAATTTGATATCTAGCAAATGATCCGTACATTTGTAACTCTGTTCTAGGGTGTTTTGAGTAACACTAGTTTTGCATGATATCAATAGTTTTTTTCTTCTAAAAGTGAAAATTAGGATTTGTCAATAATTTTTGCATCATAACAGTTAGATGATAAAACTATATTAGCTTTGAACCTATCAATCTACCCATCACATAATTGATTTTTTTTTTTAAATTCTAATTCAGAAGAACATGATGAAGAAGACGAGTTTGTTTTTTCTGAAGATACAGAAAAGGATCTCTCTGTTATCAAATACAAGAAATCAACCAAGAAGAGTATGTTTATTATTTTTGTATTTTTTTTTTTGACTTTTTAAATTGAAAATGATTTCCTTATTAAATACTCACATGTTTAATAAGAAAATCAGTTGCAAACTCGTTTATTTATTTTTAAAATTAATCAAACTTCATTTAATTTTTCAGGACCATTAAAAACGACTACTTCATCTAATAAATTTGTGATGAAAGAAATTGTTTGTAAAGAAAAGAAACCATTCAGAAATAAGGGTAAATTTTACTTGACTACAGAAGAATACATCCAACCAACAGATCTCAGAACAAGAAGCGCTCCTCTCAATTTCTATGAGGCAGTAAAGCACATATCAAAAATTCCTTGTCTCAAAGATTTTGTAGCAGAATTGGGTTTTAAAAAGATTTTAAATCTTAATATTGCTCTTATACCATCAAACCTGGCTTGGAAAATTTTAAGTTGCTACAATGAAAAAGAAAAATCGCTGGTTTTTAAAGGAGAAGAAATAAAGATTACAAGAGACTTGGTGCATGAGGTTTTAGGATTTCCAAAAGGAGATTTAAGAATTAATTTTGTAAAAAGATTAAATTACAAGACATTGAAGTTCAATCTTCAATCTTTTTGGAAACAATATGTTAACGAAGATGGAAAACTTATTGTGGAAACTGCCAATAGATCTTTTTCTAAAAACCTCAAGGACTTCATTCTGGCAACTGATACAATTAATGATGTTTTCAAGTTAAATTTCATTATTTTGTTGGTCACTACAATGATTTGTTCAAGTACGGGAGGAGAATCAAACATGAGATTTCTACCATCACTTTTTGATCATTATGATAACATTATCAGAGTTGATTGGTGTGGTCTAATGATGGAATCTCTAGATCTAAATCCACCTAATCTAGATACGAATTCTGCAAATAAACAGTATTGTGATCCAATAACATTTCTTACGGTATGTTTTTTTTTTTTTTTTTTTTTTTTATATATATATATATTTTGGTTTTTTTTTAAACAAATATTGGAATTATTTTTTTCACAGTTGCTGTATATTAGATGGCTGTTTAAAAGAACCAAATCGAATGAAGATGTCTTACAGTATTGCTCAACAGAATTGCTGAGGAAAGTGGACTGTGAACATATAAGACTTCAAAAATTTTCTGAGTTTTTTGAAGATGATCGGGTTTTCTTCAGTGAGGAAGTTAATGATGAAATTGATCAACCAATTTTTGAATCTAGTGATGTTTTACTATTAGAGAATAAAAGAGTGTCAGAAGATCAATGTCAACATTTGAATTCTGAAGTGGAACAGGTAATCTTAAAAGTTTGATTATACTGTTTTTTAAAAAACATAATATTTGATTGTTATAACTCTTTTTATTCTTTTTATCAGAACAAAATTTGTGAAACTTCAAAACCTATACAAGCTGAAAGTGATAATTCATCATCATCTGAAGAAAACCATTTTTTTAATAATCATTCTCCAATGATGATTGAGAATTTTGGGAGTTCATCTTTGTTGGATGCTGCAAATGACCCTTCTGTTTATGATGATGACAATTCCTTCAATTTTGATTATCGAAATGAGGTATTCATTCATTTATAATAATATATTCATTTAGTCATTTATTAATAATATATTTTTTTAACGCAGAATAACCAGTTCCAACCTTTTCATGCGACTGAATTATCAGAAGATAACAACTTGAATCATGTTGATGTTCAAGAGGTATTAAATTGTTCAAGAACTTAAAATTTTTCTTATGTTATTTTGTTCCAAACTGAAATATCTTATACTATTACTTTAAAGCAGCATGATGGGATTCAGATTAGCAACTTTGAAACTACAAAGCAAAAGCAGGTCAGATCGGCTATACTTGAGATACATATTTTAATAAGAAACTTATTACATAACTTTTTTTTTAGTAAATGGATAACTTATTCTGTTAATTTGTTAATTTTTCAGGAAGCTATTTCTGATCTGAAAAGATGTATATCACATTTTTCATTGCATGATGATATTCTTTCAAAAGATGAAGAAGTTGTTAATCTTAAGAAAATACTTTTGTCGCTTTTAATTGGAAAAGATGAAACACAAAAACAGAGAAGTGAAGGTGTAGTTAACGTGGGATTTGCTGAAGAAACAGAAATACCAAATGAAGGATGTGCCAAAGAAACTAATGATAAGATCCATGATGAATCACAGAATACAAGTAATATTCAAATGATTTCACGTGAAGTGGTACAACATTTAAAAGTTGTTGAAGAAAGTTTTGTTGAAGAAAATGCTCCTATTGCGGATCTTTCTATTGCTGATGAAACAAGTTTTCCTGAAGAAGCTGCCAAACAATATTTGAACGAAAATGAAGATGATTACACAGCCAATGAATTGGTTACTCCTTCGGAAGAACATGAAGATGGTAATGTTAAAAGCAATTCAGTTGACATCGTGTGTGTCGAAAATGTTCACAAAGGATATAATGATAACATGGATTTTGCTACAGTTTCTATAGGCAGTGTTAAAGTTGTTAAAAAAAGTGCTGATGCATGTGCTGAGAGTTCTGCTGAAGAAAATGTTGCTAATGCTGATGTTTCTATTGGTGATGCTCCTACTTTTGATCTTCCTACTGCTGTAGCTTCAGAAGAATTTCCAGATTTGGCTGATACAGAAATGGATGATCCAAGCACAAAAGCATATGAAGAATTGTCACACGTACAAGATGAAATGCGTGATATAGAAGATGAAGGGCTTGTCAAAGAAAATAGTGATTGTGTACAAACTAAGAAAGATTTCTTTGTACTATCTGATAAATTGGTTAAAGAAAGTGTTGCTGCATTTGCTGAGAGTACTGCCGAAGAAAATGTTGCTAGTATTGATGTTTCTATTCATGATGCCCATACTCTTGATGTTCGTACTGCTGCAGTTTCAGAAGAAGTTTAAGATTTGGCTGATACAGAAATGCATGATGCAATACCAGTTGAAAGCCTTGCAACTAAGAAAGATGTTTTAGAAGTAGATGATACAGAAATGCATGATGCAATACCAGTTGATACAGAAGATGAAGGGTTTGTCAAAGAAAATAATGTTAACATCGAATTGGTTGCAGTTTCTATACACAGTGATTGTTTAAAAACTAAGAAAGATGTCTTAGAAGTAGATGATATTGAGAAATTCGAAGACTCTGTTAGGCCTGAGATGCAGATAGATGATGTCATAGAAACAAATAAAGTGGTTAAAGAAAGTGTTGCTGAAGATAATGTTCCTAATGATAATTTTTCTACTGCTGATGAATCATGTTTGCCTGAGGATGAAGATGCCGACAGAAAGTCAGAGTTAGAAGACAAAGGAAGTAATGTTAACATCGAATTGGCTGAAGTTTCTATACACAGTGATTGTTTAGAAAGTAAGAAAGATGTCTTACAAGTAGATGAGATTGGGATATCTGAAGACTCTGTTAGGCCTGATATGCAGATAGATGATGTCATAGAAACTAATAAAGTGGTTAAAGAAAGTGTTGCTGAAGAAAATGTTCTTAATGATAATTTTTCTACTGCTGATGAATCATGTTTTCCTGAGGATGAAGATGCCGACAGAAAGTCAGAGTTAGAAGACAAAGGGAGTAATGTTATCATAGAATTGGCTGCAGTTTCTCTACACAGTGATTGTTTAGAAACTAAAAAAGATGTCTTACAAGTAGATGAGATTGAGAAATCCGAAGACTCTCTTAGGCCTGAGATGCAGATAGATGATGTCATAGAAACTAATAAAGTGATTAAAGAAAGCGTTCCTAATGATCATTTTTCTACTGCTGATGAAACATGTTTACATGAGGATGAAGATGCTGACAGAAAGTCAGAGTTTGAAGAAAGTGAAATTTCAAACAAACATTTGAAAGAAGTTGATGATCACAAAGACAACGAGAAAGAAAAAAGCGCAACTATCACAAAGTTAGAAGAAGGCATTGATGCTTATGAATCTTTTGATGAAAGCGACAAGTATGTCAAAGTGAAGAAAACTTTTAAGAAAGAAGATCAAAATACAGCTAACTTTGCAGGTAATCAACCTGACAGGCCAGTGGGTTCTAGCAGTGGTGATGTACTCCCAAAAGAATCTATTGATGTCACGCAATCCCAAAGCAATCCGGTTAATCAAATTGGTAAGGGCACGAGTGACACCACCAAATGTATCCTTCAGGAAGAAGAACCATTTGAAGAACAAATATGTGAAGATGATGAGATGTTAGATACTGAAGATGATGATTTTGATAAGAATGAAACATTTACAGGTGATGATGTTTTGAAGTGTATCAAGGCTGAAGAGGAACTTTTAAACATCAAAAGTGAGAATTACATTGTCGACAATATCTCATACAAACCCAAGCAATCTTCTGAAGTACCTAAAGACACTTCATCTTCTGAAGTAAATATTTCTGAGAGTTCTACTTTTGATGAAAAACTTTCTAGTGCTGTTTCTACAGATGTTAGTATGGAAGATTCTATTATTGATCTTGAGACAAATCAAATCGATAATCTTGCCATTCAGGTACAATTTCATATCTAATTAATTATTTTTTTTATTTTATTAGTGAATAGTAGTAAAAATAATATCTTATATAAGTGCACTTTAATACGCTTTTTCAGGTTTTTCAAAAACATGATTTGAATATCAAAGGAAATGAAGAGAAGCTAAAACGAAGAAAAAAATCATGCATCCTTTTTGAATCTCCATATATGAACAAAAGAGTTGAGACTATAATGGAATTCAAATCACAGGTTGAAAAACTATTCCCGAAAATGATTCTATCCGATACAGAGAAAAATGATTTGTAAGTTTTTAAAACTATACATAATTTTAATTTTTTATTTTTTACATGTAATTTCTATATGCTAGTATATAATAATTTCTATTTGTTACTTTATAGGGAGGAGATTTTCAGTTATGGGAAAGTAAATGGAATTTTAAGAGTTCATATCAAGTGTCTTGCTTTTGAAACAGAGATTGAGCGTGAAGTTATTGATAACTTTGTTAGTATCCTCAATTTTGAAGAAAATTTAACAAATGATGCTTTAAAAAGTTTTAGACATTACTTCAAAACAGTGATGATTGTAAGTTAAAATATATTTTTTTATCTTAATTTTTCTTTCATTATACACAAATATGTTTTGTTTGTAACTTTTTGCATTTTGTTTTTGTTTTTAATAGCCAAAAGATCTTAAGGAATATGAAAAAGATCAATGAAGGACATTGTCTAAAGTTTAAACGATATGTTGAAGATCAGTTTGATAATGATAAAAAAGATATGTCAATGGAAAAAATCGAACTGGTAATGTAATCTATCATTAATATTAACATAATAATAGTCATCTTTTATTTGATTTTAATTTCATTTTTAATAGGTGTTCTTTCCAATCCTTGCATATGAGCACTATTATGTAATAGTTTTCAACATAAGGAATGGTCGTGTTGTTATTTTAGACAACAGTAATTTAGGTGCTTCATATAATGCAAAATACAAGCACGTTTTTTATTATGTGGTAAGATTTGATTTTTATTTTACTTTATACTTTTTCCTGTTCAGTATATTTTTTGTGTTGTTCTCATTCATTTTTTATTATTTTCAGAAAAGTCTGTTATCATACTATTTGCTTGATAAGAGCCATCCAAATATTCGTTTTTTGCTGGATTCAAGTGCTGAAATAATTCAACTAAAATGGAGAACTAGACAAGATAAAGTCAATTGTGGTTTATATGCGATGACACATATGGAACTTTATGAGGCTCAAGATGAAAATTGGGAAACAGGTCTTTTAGTAGAAAATGACCCAAATCGTCGAATGCAGATGGATGTGTTGAGAAGTAGATACATTACAAAGCTTTTGCTTCATGAGATCAATATACATAGACAGAAATTGATAAAGTATGCAGAGGAGTGGATGGAAGAACATCCAGATGAATATGAAGAAGAAGGAACGAAAGCAAAAGTTAGCAAAATCATTAAAAGAGAAGGTATGAGTATTCAACAGAGATTCAACGAAGAAAGGATAGTTTTGTTAGACTGTAAGCTTTCGTTAGATTCAAGGAATATTGAGCAAGTTTTGAAATTTTGCAGATTCAGAAGACATTATGGATATAAAAATATTATTAAAGTCGATGTTGAGCAAGTGAATGAATCTTTAAGATACTCGCTGATGTTAGAATACAATTCAAAAGACACAATTTCGCATCAAGATCTTCCTTTTTTAGGACTTCAAGAATGGAAAGATTTTATGTTCTGTATTTACAAAAGTAATACAGAGTGCAATCTGAAGAAAAAAATCATAAAAGAAATTCAAAGCATTTTCGTAAAAGCCTACATGCTGAATGAGATCACAGT